>QGSO01000216.1:886153-1157327 GCA_011037825.1 Carya cathayensis | reverse complement strand
ATGAAGTCTTTCCATGATAAGCATATTCAAAGAAAATCATTTGAGCCTAATCAACAGGTTTTACTCTACAATTCTCGACTTCATTTGTTCCCTGGCAAGTTAAGATCCCGATGGAGTGGCCCCTATGTGGTTAAAACAGTTTTCCCTCATGGTGCTATTGAGGTTGTCAATCCTCAAAATGGAAATGCTTTTAAGGTTAATGGTCAAAGGCTCAAGCCTTTTATTTCTAACTTTGCACCTGAGGAATCTACTCTACATTTGCTTGATCCTAATTGATGGTTCTTGATTTATCCTGTTCTTTTCATTGTTTTCTTTTGTTTTTCAGTTTTTATTTTGATTGCATTCATTTCAAAGCCGTCCAGGTACTTCCTTTTCCTCTTTCCTTCAGTTTTTCGTTGAATTTTCAGTTCTTCTTTTAGTTGTTTTGCCCCTTAACTGCTCTCTTTGTGTAAATTCCTTCATTTCTCTTGCATCATTGAGGACAATGCTACAATCTAGTTGGGGGGTGGAAGAGAATTTATTTCTCTGTTTGCTTGCCTTAGACACATTTTGGTCCATCTTGGGGAGTACTAGTAATGAGTTGAAAGCAGATTAAATTCCCCATTCTTGAATTTTACATGCTGGGAAGGGTAAAAAAAAAAAAAAAAAAAAAAAAGATTTGTTGAAGTCATGGAACATGTGGAATGTAGTGCAAATATGAGTATATGTCAAAAGAGGGACCTATCCATTTTATTTAGTTGTTAAACCAAGGGAAAGATGTTAAGAGTTTTGCTTAAACACACACAACACATACCCGGAAAGCCTAGAAAGACTACATCGAGTCATTGTTGATTGATTTACACTTCAATTGTTTGAGACTCTAATGAACCATATCCTAATGGCTTAGGAAGAAATCTGAATTAAATGAGAAAAGGGACAAGCCAGGGATCAAAAAAAAAAAAAAAGGGAAAAAAAAGAGAAAAAAACAAAAATTACATTTGTGTACTGGAAAAGACTGCCTATTACCGGGGTCCTTATAAAAAAAGTAGGCGCCTTTCAAAGTGTAATAACGTGAAAGCCACCACTACAATGGTTTTGAATTAGAGTAAGACCATGTGGTTTTCTCAGATTAGTTGTTGTGATTGAAATTATTAATGTCTCTTGGTAGTCGATCTTGGAATTCTAACCCCATTTCCATGCACTTAAAAGAAAGCAAGCTTTGTTACATGTAATTCCCTTGGTTGATTAACTAAATTGTGTATAAATCTCTCAGTTGATACAAAATTCAGATTAATCTATCTCCAGTGTTCTTAAACTCAACAAATCTATTTCATGGCATGTGATTCTCAGATTTCTCAAGTTGGTAATTTCACCTTTGCATGAATTCATTCGTTTCATTTGCTAGAGTCTAGCAAAAAGCTATTTGGGGGGTGTGATAAATAGTCAATTACGTGACATTAATACTCTTAAATATCTTGAGTAAAAGTGCTTTATGAGTTAAAATAAGAGTATTAATTAGATAATGTGACTTAATTTTCTTTGACATGCGAAATAATATATTACTCCTAATTAAACATAGATGCATGCATTTTGATGTGGGGCCGACTAATGCAGGAACTTGGCACTCGGGCAGCTCACATAAAGCAGCTCAAAACTCACGGCACATGCAGGACATGAAGCAGAGCACATGCAGCTCACGCACACATGCAGAAAACACATGCAGAAAACAGAAAAAAAAGAAGAAGAAGAAAGCAACATGCACATGCAGAAAAAAAGAATGAAGAAGCAGCAGCAGAAAATGAAGAAACTCACGGCTGAAACCAGGACATATGCAGGAAACTCACTGCAGCAAAACAGCACAAACACAGCTCACGGCAGCAACAACACACATGCTGGAACTCACGGATGCAGAGGATAGAAGGCACATGCAGAAATCAAACCAGCACATGCAGAAAAGTTGGACAACACCTGCAGAAAACAGCACTCACACATGCAGAAGAAAAGCAGAACATATGCAGAAAATGGAAAAGAAACCCACGGAAAGCACTTCACATGCAGAAACCAACTTAAACAGCTCACGTACACACACAGCAGCTCACTCACGGCTGGAATGCATGGAAAGCAACCAGCACATGCAGAAAGTACAACCCATGGCAGAACCAAGCACATGAGAGTTTCGGTCATTCCAGATCAGAGGCCAGCACTTTCTGGATTTCTCTGCAGTTTAAAAGAACAGACGGACGTGTGGGCAGGGGGAGATTTTTAGTTTTTTTTTTCTTTCCTGTATTTTCTTTCATTTCACTCGGCTGGTTAGATATATCTGGAACTAGTTTTTACTTCGCTTAGTTTTTCGTATCAGACTGGACGGGGCTCCCTCTCTCTCATTTTTATCATTTTGTTATTTTTAGCTTGCTGGAAGGTTACAGACCGGAGAGAACCTGGAAGGGGGAGGCGGCTGGTTTTTATTTCTAGTGCTTTTATTTTTACGTTTCAGATTGGACAGGGAGGTTTTTTTTCTCGTTTTCATTTTGGGAGTTTTATTTTGGGAGATTATGAATATAAATTTGGCTAGTAAATTAGAGAATTTCTTGAGAAAATATTGCAAAAAACTTGAGCTTAATTTTTATCTTCCGAATATCAATTCCTTGACTGGATTGTTAATCGAGAAATTATCTAGAATCCGAAATAAAAAGAATCTCAAACCCAACCCAAGTGTTTGTTTTATTGTTTCTTGCAAGTTTAATTCATTTGCTACACACTTTCTCTAAGTCTCTTAGTTTTGGTAATTTTAGAAATATAGATCCACATCAATTTTCATCTTTCATAATCGATACATCTTTTACACAAAGAAAATCTCACAAACGCTTTGATAATCCCTTTGTCCCTGTGAATTCGATCTTGGGACTTACCCTTGTATTACTTTGACAGCTTCTACGCTTGGAAGACAATATTATAAGCTGATCACGGAGTGTCGAGCTAACATCGAGCATTCGACTCTGCCTAAATTCGCTCGAGCGGAGTGTCGAGCGAACATCGAGCATTCAACTCTGCCTGACTTCGCTCGAGCGGCCAAAAGCCTCTGCTTGAGCGATATGGACCATTTTCCACAGTAATCAATGGTTGATAAAATTAAAGCAGAAATTCATGCTTTTGAATCAATTAAAATCACAACTTTGATTTATTCATTTTTCCATATAAAACCAATGATAAAGTAATGAAAGAATTAAGATATATTGGTTTTAAGAGCTTTAAGATATGCAATAACTCAGCTTAATCAGTGGGAGAGGAACAGGTCAGTGGTGGAGGTGAGGCACGGCGGCTGGAGGTGGAGCCAGCTGGAAGTGCAAACTGCACGGTGGAGAAAGGGAGCGATCGGGTTGGACGTGCGTGGGAGAGAGAGAGGAAAGAGAAGAGAGAGTGGGAAAAGAGAAAAGTGAGGAGGAAAAGAAAGTGGCCTAGGTATTTAATCTAAATCCTTCGTTTCAAGATCTTCAAAACCATCTAACGATGAGTTTATACACTGATTTGAAAACACGTAAGTGTTTTATTTTTTAAATAAAACACTGAGAGGAATTAAGATAGAATATTATTTTATAACTAAAGTTTATAAAATAATATTTCTTTATCAATATTTAAAATGATAAAGTATCATTAATTACTCAAAAAGAATAAAATCATTTAAATTTAAGTTAAAGTGTTCAACGCAAAGTTAAACCTCTTAATATTTTAAAATAACTAAAATATTTAATTTAAGTAATTATCCACAATTATAATATTTTTAGAGCTCATTAAAATATTATAATTATGTTACTTTAAAAACAATCTTATCTAATAATACCGGAAATATCACCTATAGATATTTCTTTAATATTTAAAATATCCATAAGCTTTGAAATATGTATCTTATTTTGAAATTTACTAGATAATTTTTAGAACACGCCATCGAGGTACGGCACGTAGAATAAGGCTCAGCATGTAGACCGAAGCTCAGCACGTAGATAATCAAGGCTCATACTTAAAGAAGAAGAAAGAAAGAGCGTATATCACACTTCTTACAGGGGTTATTGGTCGGATGATATTAGTCAAGTCAAAAGCTGGTTGGAAACTAATTAAGCAACAGTACTAACTTTGGAATAAGAAAATTTCCTCCACTGAACAGAAGAAAAAATGCCTGGTCTTCTTCGCTTTCTAGGCAGGGTCGGCTCTTCCAGTAGCTTTTTGCTTTCAGATTTTGTCACCTTAGACTTATTTTTATTGCTAGAAATATCATGTGTAACTAATTTCTAAAGCTTGGGTTGTGGAATGAGATTTAATTTATTTTAGATTCTAGTTTGATGCAATATTTTGTTGTTGAATGTTGATTTCACTAAGTTACTAGTCGGATTCAAATGGAAAATAGATTGCGGCTCTTGCTCTTGTTTTGTTGTTGACGTAAGGCACAACAAAAGCTTGAATTTATCAAGGCCTCTTTCGATTGATTATGAATATAAATTTGGCTAGTAAATTAGAGAATTTCTTGAGAAAATATTGCAAAAACTTGAGCTTAATTTTTATCTTCCGAATATCAATTCCTTGACTGGATTGTTAATCGAGAAATTATCTAGAATCCGAAATAAAAAGAATCTCAAACCCAACCCAAGTGTTTGTTTTATTGTTTCTTGCAAGTTTAATTCATTTGCTACACACTTTCTCTAAGTCTCTTAGTTTTGGTAATTTTAGAAATATAGATCCACATCAATTTTCATCTTTCATAATCGATACATCTTTTACACAAAGAAAATCTCACAAACGCTTTAATAATCCCTTTGTCCCTGTGAATTCGATCTTGGGACTTACCCTTGTATTACTTTGACAGCTTCTACGCTTGGAAGACAATATTATAAGCTGATCACGGAGTGTCGAGCTAACATCGAGCATTCGACTCTGCCTAAATTCGCTCGAGCGGAGTGTCGAGCGAACATCGAGCATTCAACTCTGCCTGACTTCGCTCGAGCGGCCAAAAGCCTCTGCTTGAGCGATATGGACCATTTTCCACAGTAATCAATGGTTGATAAAATTAAAGCAGAAATTCATGCTTTTGAATCAATTAAAATCACAACTTTGATTTATTCATTTTTCCATATAAAACCAATGATAAAGTAATGAAAGAATTAAGATATATTGGTTTTAAGAGCTTTAAGATATGCAATAACTCAGCTTAATCAGTGGGAGAGGAACAGGTCAGTGGTGGAGGTGAGGCACGGCGGCTGGAGGTGGAGCCAGCTGGAAGTGCAAACTGCACGGTGGAGAAAGGGAGCGATCGGGTTGGACGTGCGTGGGAGAGAGAGAGGAAAGAGAAGAGAGAGTGGGAAAAGAGAAAAGTGAGGAGGAAAAGAAAGTGGCCTAGGTATTTAATCTAAATCCTTCGTTTCAAGATCTTCAAAACCATCTAACGATGAGTTTATACACTGATTTGAAAACACGTAAGTGTTTTATTTTTTAAATAAAACACTGAGAGGAATTAAGATAGAATATTATTTTATAACTAAAGTTTATAAAATAATATTTCTTTATCAATATTTAAAATGATAAAGTATCATTAATTACTCAAAAAGAATAAAATCATTTAAATTTAAGTTAAAGTGTTCAACGCAAAGTTAAACCTCTTAATATTTTAAAATAACTAAAATATTTAATTTAAGTAATTATCCACAATTATAATATTTTTAGAGCTCATTAAAATATTATAATTATGTTACTTTAAAAACAATCTTATCTAATAATACCGGAAATATCACCTATAGATATTTCTTTAATATTTAAAATATCCATAAGCTTTGAAATATGTATCTTATTTTGAAATTTACTAGATAATTTTTAGAACACGCCATCGAGGTACGGCACGTAGAATAAGGCTCAGCATGTAGACCGAAGCTCAGCACGTAGATAATCAAGGCTCATACTTAAAGAAGAAGAAAGAAAGAGCGTATATCACACTTCTTACAGGGGTTATTGGTCGGATGATATTAGTCAAGTCAAAAGCTGGTTGGAAACTAATTAAGCAACAGTACTAACTTTGGAATAAGAAAATTTCCTCCACTGAACAGAAGAAAAAATGCCTGGTCTTCTTCGCTTTCTAGGCAGGGTCGGCTCTTCCAGTAGCTAGCACAATGGAAGAAGACCTAAAAACTTAAAAACAAAAAAATTAATAAGAAAATTCTAAAATGAATTGAAAAAATAAAAAGGAATTATCTCAACTTTGAAAGAGACGACACTGAAAAAAAAAAAAAAACAATTGAATTATTTCAACTTCACCCTAAAACTAAGCCAAAGAGTCGTGAACAACTGAAAAAAAAGAAGAAGAATAATGACCATAAATCAAATGACAAATTTCAAAATAATTTTCGACTGAAAATCTTCTGCTAGTATTTTTTAATAAATATTAGTTGTAGCGTCTTTTTATTGTCTATTAATTGTACGTGTTTTTCAAATTATTTTAAGCCATTAAGGTTAGGAGTTACGTTGGATTTATTGTTGACCATTGAGGTAAGGTTTAGACAGGGAGTTAAGATGAGATTAGTTAAAATAAAAGTTAAAAGTTGAATAAAATATTGTTAGAATATTATTTTTTAATATTATTAATATTTTAGAATTTGAAAATTTGGAATTGTTTATTATATTTTATATGAG
Organism: Carya cathayensis; assembly: GCA_011037825.1. Classification (NCBI taxonomy): domain Eukaryota; kingdom Viridiplantae; phylum Streptophyta; class Magnoliopsida; order Fagales; family Juglandaceae; genus Carya; species Carya cathayensis. The sequence continues at coordinate 1,150,679 of QGSO01000216.1, read as the reverse complement.
AATTTATAAAAATTTTAATTATGATATGAGATGAGATTGGTTGATAGTAGTTTTCAATCCACACTTAGCCTCTGTGTCTTTTAAAGTTGATCAGTTTTTTTTTTTTAATTTTAAATTATGTTTGATAACGTTGGTCAATATGTAATTATGCTCTTAATTTCTTACATTGCTTTCAGCATACTCTTTCAAACTCTAGGCAGTTTTTTAAAAATAATTTTTTTTTATTGAATAACGAAGTGATTATTAATGTATTGGTATTTTTTTATTATTTTTTAAAAATATTTAAACATGTTTAAAAAATGTTTGAAATATTATGCTGGTCATCTTCGTTCGCTTTCTATAACAGAACAATTTTTAAAGTTATTTTATTTTATATTTTCATGGGAAGATAATATATCCTAGCTATTTCTTGACCAGTTTTCGAAACATGCCAATGAAAAACCAGATTAACAAGACTTTTAATAAAAATGCAAAATAGAGGATTGTATTTTCAATGGAAATAACATCGGTAGGTCTGTCCATGATTCAACAACTAGCACCGAGCTTGCCCTCTGTAAACCCACCACCTCACAAGCACCAAGTACTCAAACAAATATATCTTTCAACTCTCCAAAATGATTTTCTCCAAAAACCTGTCCACTTTCTACTTCCTTTAAGCTTTCTGCTTTTCCCTTGCCCATGCATCTACATTTGTTATAACAAACAATTGTCCTTACACGGTTTGGGTTGGGGCTATACCCAGTGGAGGCATGCAGCTCAACCCACAGGGTGGAACTTGGACCTATAATGTTCGCACAGGTACCACAAGGGGTTGCATCTAGCCACAAACTGGGTGCAGTTTCGATGGAGTTGGGCGCAGCAGATGCTAAACTAGTGACTTGGGGGGGGGGGGGGTCTTCTCCGATGCCAAGCCTATGGTGTAGCCCCAAACACCTTAGCTGAATACGCACATAACCAATTTAACAAATTTGTCAAATATGACTACCACAGATCAGAAATTGGAAAGGTATGATGGTTTTTTGGTGGTAGCGAGCAAAGAAACAAACTCAAGTAGGGTGGATACATGGAGCTCTTCCCATTTTAATTTCTTGGTCTTTATGGAAAGCTCGATGTTCAGCAAGAATGGAAAGTACTTCTTTTTAGGTAGATGATACAATTCGATATGTGAAATTTCTTCTCAAAGATGTTTCTTGTAATTTGCAAAAATTCTAGAAAATGGAGACGAATGATAATTTGGTTATGGAGAACCCCATGAGTATACCAATTGTACCTATTATTAAGAAACGAGCGGCTTATGTCAAGTGGGAGATGCCAGCAAGGGGAAATGTAAAACTGAACATTGATGGTAGTGCTTGTTCCAACCAGGGAGAGGCAGGGGGTGGGGTGTAATCCGAGACTCCAACGGCAAGTGTATAGCTGGTTTTGCGCATCATTACGGGACTGCTACTAACACGGTTGTTGAATGTCGTTTTTTATTAGATGGGCTTCGACTTTGCAAACAATTAAGATCTCAAGACGTACTAGTAGAATCGGACTCTTCGCTGATCATGAATTGGCTCGCTTCTGGAATTTGTCGACTTTGGTTTGTTTGTGATTTTTGGGAGGAGATAAAGGAGATTGCCAGTGAGATCAATGCACGTTTTAGACACATTTTTCGCGAAGCAAATATGGTAGCGGATTTTCTGGCAAAGGAAGGGACACATGGTGCTAACAGAGATTTTGTTGGCTTGGATTTTGAGCATACACGGTTGAGAGGTTTGATTCGTATGGATCGGTTGGGGATGGCTTTTATTAGAGAGAATTGAGTTTGTTTTTGAGTGATTTTTTGTAATCACGGTGTTTCTCCGCCATACGTGAGGGCTTTTCTAATAAAATTGAGGTAGGGGCCTCTAGTGGACAGGGGGCCCTAACTTTTCTTTAAAAATAAAAAATTAAATTAAATTTAAAAAAATCCAGTTTAACAACTTGGATTTCTTTGATATCTCTCTTGTGGACTAGTTTAATGTTTCCATGAAATTTAGTCCCACACAATGGGTGCACCCGTGGGATAAGATGTACTACTAATATCAATGGGCAGTGCCCAAATGAGTTGAGAGCTCCCGATGGATGTAACAATCCATGCATTGTATTCAAAACCGAGCAATATGTACTGTTACAATTTTGGGAGCTGCGAGCCCAAAAACTATTCCTAATTTTTCAAGGATCATTGCCCAATGCTTAGAGTTACCCTAAGGATGATCAAACCAGCACATTTACATGCAATGGTGGGACTAACTACAAGTTTGTGTTCTGCCCTTGAAAGCAATGCCACCAAAGAACTAGTAGCATTTATGTGATGATGTAATAAAAGCTTAATTTGGACGTTGCTTGGTGATCAGTACGTGACATCGTAGTGTGCAAAATGTAAACACCAAACTTCATACTCAGAGATGATGAGGTTGTAATAATGTCTTGACGAAAGGCTACTTAAATATATAAAATAACATTTTTAAACTCGTAATTACCATTTTGTAGATTAACCTTGCCATTAATTACCATCTGTGGCCGTGTTTCAATATATATTTGATTATTTGTTATGGTTGAGTTAATGATCACGAAGCAAGTCATGCATGCATGTTGGTTTATGAACCTGTAATTTTTATCCATATATGGACCCGACCCAATAGGAAAACTTCAGCGATCGATCGAGCTAATATTAAGGTTCAATACTTGAAATCGCATTCCAATTGACTTTTCGAAATATTAAGATAATATGGGCCGGCTTAAAAGAGAGAAAAGGATTACCACTCGACATAATAATTATCCAACTTCCTGTATAATTTTGGATGAGAGAGCATTGCGTAAATAACATTGGTTAGAGGCAGAGCAGGTGTGTCCTCTAGAGGCGCCAACCATTGTAGATTGCCTTAAAATACAAGTTTGTCATAGGTCTATAAGGTCCAAATCTATCTGCATTGAGTCACTATCTTACATAAATTAGGCCGGTGTAAGAGTCCGCGTGAGGGAAATCTTTTTTCTTCAAAAGCCTTTTTTTTTTTTTTCCCCTAATTGTTGACTTCTCTCTGAGTTTAAGTCAAGTCAAGTCAACAAAGTACAAAACTAACCGAGTCACGAAACCGGCAAAAGCAATAGTTAATGGTCTGGTGATTTAGTCTAGTCAAGGTGGGAAACTAACCAACGTTAACTTTGGAATAAGAAAATCTTCTCCTTTGCACAAAAGCAAAAATTATGCTGGTGATCTTCTTCGTTCGATTGTTATACGCATGCTACCTAAATTTATTCTAGTTGAGATGGATCGACGTTCACACTTGACAGATACTTAATGGCCTTTTTTTTCCTAGCTATTGCTTGACTAGTTTTCGAAACAAGCCAATGATAAAACATATTAACACGACTTTTAATCCAAAAAGCTGTGGGGCTCAAAAAGCTGTGGGGCTCAGAAGTTTAATTCTTTTTTTTAAGAAAAAATTTATAAAAGCTTTTTATTTAAATAACTTAAAATTTAATCATTGTACTCTATTCAAACTTTTAAATAAAACACATAAAGTCATTCAATTTTTTCAAATCTTAAGAATAAAAATAATACTATTAAAAATTATATTTTAATTTTATAATATTTTTATTCAACTTTTTTTTTTTTTTTCAAAATCCCATAAAATATTTTAAATCAAATCACTTTTAATTCATCTCATTTCAATTTGAATATCTTATTACTATTCATAAGATATCTCAACTCATTTCATCTCTACTATACAAATGAGGTATACATCATAGAATGGTCCATGAGGAGCCAGCATCCACCGCCATCATGAGACCATTAAGAGAATTGGTAATGATCTAGTCATTGTCAAGTTCAAATTTTGGCTAGAACCTCAAGCTTTAGTTAGAACCAAAACCTTTAGCTAAATTAATCCACATTATGGTCAAACCCGGGGGCTTCCGCCTTTGCATGTCTCGTGATGATATTATTGATGGCAGTAGAGGGAAAAGTCTCAAAACTTAAGAAATCTACGACAATGGAACAGAATATTTAATTCCAAGGCTCAGCATCGATCGCGATCTTGGGACCTCTAATTCATCCGATCCTAATTATTATTACTTCATCTTGTATTTAATGGTCTGGTGATTTTAGTCTAGTCAAGGTTGGAAACTAACCAACATTTACTCTGGAATAAGAAAATGATCTTCTCCACCGCACAAAAGCAAAAATTATGCTGGTCTTCTTCGTTCGCTTTCTAGTATAGAACATTTTTTAAAGTTCTATGTGGTGGTTGATGAGGTAGCAAGTCATGCATATTGATTAATGGGGAGTATATGAACGTGTAAATTTTATCCATAAATGGATCCACAATGGTTACGATGGAGCAAGTCATGTGCGTTGATTAATGGGAAGTAAATGAACTTAATTGTAACTTTTATCCATAAATAGACCCCGCAAGCTGGTGACGCGTATATAATTTAAATTAATTCTGACGATTAGTTTTAATAAATAATTAATACAAAGAAGATAAGAGATTTGCTATAAAATACAGAAAAAACTCTAAAAATTATTGATTAATATTAAAATTCGAAATTATGAAGAATTTTTTTTTTAAATGAAAAAATCTAAATTATTGTATCAGAAATAAATATATAAATAAACCAAAATTCTACTAAAAATTCAGCCAAAATTTAAATCAAAATTACTTTTAAAATTACTTGAAACCAAATATTTTCTAATAAGGCAAAAATGAGTATAAATATATAATTTGAGGAAAAAAATAACTAATATTGCCCTTATTTCAATGAAGATATTAAGTTTTTTCTTTCATATTTGTATAGATTCACCTTTTTAAAGTAGTATTTCAATACCATCAATATAGAATCTTAACCGAAATATCCTGTATCAATTTATATTTGCATCACAAGGGTAAGGATTGCCCCAATTCCAATAGATATATATAAAAATGAACTCGAACAACTTTAGGGTCATGATGATTTTCTCTATTACCGTGTTTGACTATATATGTACGTATATATATGTTAGAAAAACTAGATCATAGTATACAGCGGAAGCGATATTATATAGTCGAAAATATCTTAGATCTAGTGCGGTTGTTCTACAAATTCTCTGACGTTGTTGATCAACCAAAATGTTCATGTATCGATGATGGTATGTGCTACATTGTAATATACTAGAGCAACACCCACATATTCTATAACCTAGTTGTCAGGACTAGAGAGAACCTTTTTGAGAGAGAGAGAGAGAGAGAGAGAGATTGTTTCTATTTTGTTTCACCACACACACATTCTTACACCCCTCTAAGTATAACCTTCGGCTGGCCATTAAAGAGCCAGCCATCAAGGCTCATGAAGTAGCTTAAGGGCTATTTCATAACCTTCAAGAGAAGGTGAATGAGTACTTACATGAGTGTCCATTTCTTACAATATCTAAGGCACATAATTAATGAAGCACTGCATTAAAACAAGTACATATTGTCATGCATGCGTGCTCGGCACCATGTATTAAAACACATAGATTCATAAGATCATAGGTTCAACAAGAAAGAATTGAAAGCAGTATGACTTAATTGTGATTATCTACATTTGAGTTTGACTACTAGAGTCCGTACTTGGCATAGCCAAGATAAATTGACTGCAAGAAAAATGAGTATTTGCCATAGATTATTTATGAAGATAATGATTATTTGTGATGTAACAGACTCATTTTAATAGAAAATAATTATTATGCATCAAATTTTAACACTTAATGAAGAATTTATTGATGCTAATAATTTGCATATTAAAGTCTCATATTTGCCCTTGAAATAATTAAATTATGCATCAAATTTTAACATCAAAGAAGGGTTGAACACTTAATTATGTATTAAATTTTAACACTTAATGAAGAATTTATTGATGCTAATATTTTGCACATCAAAGTCTCATATTTGTCTTTGAAATAATTAAATTATAATATCATTTTATTTATATATTGTAGGGTATTTATGGAAGGAAAAAAAGAGTGAATACCTATAAAAAAAAATAGAAGAATTGATTATAAATTTGGTGGAAACTAATTCCAAAGAAAATAATTCTTGTGAAACAACACCGAGAAGCGCCGGTATTTATTCAAGCACCAGGGGCCTATTACATGATCACATCAGCCTGCACTGGCTGGGCCCCAAACGAGGCGCTGGCCCATGCAGTTGAGTCAATCTTGGGACCATGGGAATCAATGGGAAACGGGGACGTTTTACTTTCTTTCTTTTTTTCAGTCTGGTTTTTCGTTGTACACACCAGGCAAACGGATTTTTTTTTTTTTTTGGGTAGTCTTACTTTTCGTCCGGACAGGAGGGGTCGGCTGGGGGGGGGGGGTTGTTTGGGCCAAGAATTCTAATTTCAAATTTAAAATTATTATCTCATCATTACAATTTTTTCAAATTCTTACACAAAATATAATAAATAATTTAATTTTTTTAAATCTCAATACAATTTTTTCAAATTCCAAAACAATAATAATATTAAAAATAATATTTTAAACTGTCATCTCAAACTCAAAATTCTTATCTTAAATTTTTATCTCTTTCTTTGTGAGTTTTCATACGCTAGTCAGCTGGTTACATTTCTCCTGGACTTGTTTTTTCGTTTCCTAGTTTTATTGTTCCAGACCAAGGCGGCAGCTGCTTTTGCTTTAATTTTCTTTCGTTGGTTTATTTTCTTTCGTTTACATTGGTAGTCGGCGTGAGTTTTTAGTTGCTTTTTTTTTTTTTTCGTTTCAGAACCAGGCGACTTTTGTTTCTTTACTTTTGGTGTTCGATCAGCATTTGTTTTCTACCTTTTCGTTCGGCGTCTTTAGTTTCTTTCGTTCAGCGTCTTTACATTTATTTCTTTCTTTTACATTTCTTTGCTTGACTTCTGCAGCACTTTTTCTCATTTTAAGTTTTTCGTTTACAGACCATTGGTGGGATGGAACACCGCGTGTTCCTTTTGCTTTTATTTTTCTTTCTTGTTTCCCTTACAGTTTGCATTTTATTCAGTCGGTCGGTATTGTCTCTCAGGTTTTAATACGATCGACTCTTCTACTTAGATTAATTTTTATTGTTAAAAATATCATGTGTAGCTAATTTCTAAAACTTGAGTTATGGAATAAGACTTAATTTATTTTAGGTTCTAGTTTTATGTAATATTTTGTAGTTGAATGTTGATTTTACTATATTACTAGTCGGATTTGAAATGAAAATAGATTGCGACTCATGCTCTTGATTTATTGTTGACGTAAGGCACAACAAAAACTTGAAAATTATCAAGACTTCTCTTAATTGTTTGTTAATGTGTGTTTGGCTAGTAAAGTAGAGAATCCCTTAGGAAAATATTACAAAACTTGAACATAATTTTTTATCTTCCGTTTATCAATGTCTTGATTGGATTATTAATCGAGAAAATTATCTAGGATCCGAAACAAAGAGAGTCCAAACCCAACCCAAGTGTTTGTTTATTTGCATTTTTTTTTATTAGAAACTCTACTTTAAGCTTTGATTAAATTTTTGCAAAAATTGAATTCACTCTTTTCTTTCTTACCTCATCTTCAAAATTTTTCACATTGCATTTTCTTTATTTTATTTTCATCTCTCGTAGTCGATACATTTTTTTTATAACAAAAAAATCTTACAAACGCTTTGATAACCATTTATCCTTGTGAAATACGATCCTGAACTTATCATTGATATAACTTTACATTTCTATACTTGGAATCACGTTCGAGACCTAGTCACCTAAATAAATGATTTTTTTTTTTTTTACACTTTTTCATGGTGGTATCTACTTTTTTTTACAAAGAACCTGAACGCGATTTGTATATTTGAAATTTATACAAAATCGTTACTCTCTTTGTAAATTTATGACTCAAAACTAAGTAATGGATATGTTGTCGTCGTAAATTCAAGGATTGCATCCCTTCCTATCTTTCTAATGAAATTGAACTGCTTATAAAAAAAAGAAATATTATGTGACAACAAAGAAGTAAAATTGCTTCTTATTTCCCCTAAGCAAAATGTAATACTGCTAATCAATCGACCCTTTAGTTCTTTCTTAGTGCAATACTAATTCGAAGAAGTTTTTTCTCGAATCGAATGCAACTCTTTCAAGACATCCTTGACGTTCATCCTTTCCCTTGGAAATTCCATGGAACAAGCAACTCCAATTCCAAGTATCAAACTCAAGCCTTCTCTGATTTTGGAACTAATTGTAATTTGACTCTGATAATTGGGAGTTTCATTCGTTCTTGTCTCTCCATACTGATCTTCTCTTTCCCAAAGAAGAATAGGATCAATAACATCAACTAGTCGTTCAGGCAAAGCTGCTTTGACAAATTCATGTAGCATAAAGCTGTCCTTGAACATGTCATCAGTCGGCCTTTTTCCTGTGAACATCTCTAGCAAGAGTATGCCATAACTGTATACATCACCATATGTTGATACCTCATTTCCCATACCATACTCTGTATATTCACACATAACATGTTAGTTTGAAAGGAAAATGAGAGTAAGTACGTAGTCTTGGAATTTGTAATGAACTCGAGATGGAAAGAAAAAATGTGATCTGAGAAAAGAAAATACCTGGAGGAGCATAACCCACTGTTCCTCTTACTCCAATGGAGCTTGATTGATCAGTTGAACAATCTTGTGTGCGCTCAATAAGAAATCTAGCCAAGCCGAAGTCACCAACATGTGCAGTCATTTCTTCATCGAGAAGAACATTTCCTGGCTTGAGATCACAGTGAATAATCGGTTTATCGCAATGATGATGAAGATATTCCAATGCATTAGCAACATCAATGGCGATATTCAACCTTTGAAGAAGACTCAAACTCTGTGGTTTCTCTAGAGCCTCAACCTTGACAGCAATTGTACGTGAATCCTGATCAAGAATTCCTTTATACACAGACCCAAAGCTACCAACACCAATTAAATTAGCCGAGGAGAACCCGTTTGTCGCTTTTAGGAGACTCTGGTAAGATACATTCAGAAGAGAATTTTCTGACTTTCTTAAAGGGTTTTCTTGTCTCTTATTTCTTAGAGAAAAAAGTAGACACAACAAAACCAAAGTGATTCCAAGAAGTGCGGCAAGTAGAGAGATGATCAACTTCAAGGTAAGGGTCAGCTTGTGCCCCTTCTGGGATTTTTTGAATTTACATTTAGGAAGCTGAAACTCTGTTATCCCACCACAGAGCTCACCATTTCCCTTAACTGAAGTTGCACTTGCATTACTGAAAACTCCTTTTGTTGGTACCTCACCCTCAAAATGGTTGTAAGATAGATCCAATTGCTGCAAGAAATTGAGACGCTCCAAAAATTTTGGAATTTCTCCAGACAAATTATTGTTAGAAAGATCTGAAAGTTCAATACCTCTTAATGATTCCAATGCTGAAGGTATGGGTCCTTGGAAGAAGTTTTTTCTCATGCGAAGAACTTCAAGTTTTACACAGCCGCCAAGACTTGCTGGGATTTCACCAAATAACTTATTTTCAGAAATATCTAAACTTTCTAGATTTTTCGAGTTTCCTATTTCTGTGGGGAGGATACCAGTAAATTGATTTGCAGACAAGTCCACATCAATTAGTGAGAATGAGATTAGACCCATGACTTGTGGAGGGATAACACCACTGAGCTTATTCCTAGAAAGATCCAATTTCAGCAAATTTTGGAACTTAGCTAGGCTTGGAGGGATTGCTCCATGAAGATTATTCATTCCTGAATACAACTTTATCAATAGTGTTAAGTTTCCTAGAGAGGGTGGAATGTTCCCTGAGAGGTTGTTTGCATATAAACCCAAAATTTTTAACTTCCCAAGATAGCTGATCTCAGAGGGAATATTACCTGATATTGTGTTCATGCCAATATCCATCGACTCCAAGTTGATGAGATTTCCTAAGCCTCTTGGAATGCTTCCAGATATTCTATTTTGTGCTATAGCCAATACGGTAAGAGTAGTCGAGAAGTTGCCAATGCAATTAGGTAACACACCGCAAAGGTTATTATTACCTATTGATAATGCCTTGAGATCGGTGGCATTAGTGAGAGAGCAAAGAAAACTCAAGCCATTTCCTCCACCATGTCCTAAGAGATTGGAGTGAATGGAAAACATTTCAAGTCTGTATAGCATTCCTACAGAGGGAACTTTTCCAGTGAGTTTATTTGAGTGCATATACAGGTCATATAGATATGAAGCGTTAACTATTGAAACAGGAATAGATCCAGAAAACTGATTTCCAGAAATGGAAAAAAGTTGAAGATTGGGTAAGGTGATGCCCATGTCCCAAGGAAGACTCCCATGTAATTTGTTGTCTCCTACATCAAAGACTGTGATAGAAGAGAGATTAAAGATTGATGGAGGAACTATACCAACAAATCTATTTGAACCCAAACTCAAAAATATAACTTTCGTCAGCTGGCCAAAAGATTCAGGAATACTCCCCCCTAAGTTATTATAAACAACATCCAATACTTTGAGAGAAGATAAGTTTCCAAAAGAAGGTGGGATACTTCCTGTTAGGTTATTATTGTAAAGAGACAAATGTAGGAGTTTGGGCAAGGTGGAAAGCTCTGCTGGGATTTCTCCAAATAGTTTATTATAATGAACTCCGATGGAGATGAGATTGGTGCAACCAGATATATTGCTTGGAATTTGGCCACTGATACTGTTGTTGCCTAATGCCAAGAATTGCAGTCTGTGCAGACGCTCAACTTCTGGAGGGATTATATGAATAAAGCTGTTGTTTTCGAGGATTAGTTTCCTAAGAAAACTCAAGTTTCCTACTTGTGGTGATATGGAGCCCCTCAGATTTTGGGATTGCACGTCCAATTTTGTGACCCTGTCATGATGTTTTCGACCACAAGTAACACCTTGCCAGCTGCAGAAATGGATGCTATCATTCCAGGAGCTCAGAAAACCAAGTGGGTCATGAGTTATCTTGGCCTTGAAGTCCAGCAAGGCCAACCTGTCAGTCTCATTCCCTGCGCTAACCACAAAGGTGATCGACGAGACAAAGCAATAGAGGAACAAAAAATACTGCATGCAGAAAGAAGATGATGAATGCGCCATGAATAATGGCTGAATTAGAAACTGCTTCTTACAGAGGCGGGTTGATAGTTTTGCTATTGTTACCGTTATATATATATATATGTTTGCATGTATGCATGCATGCTTGCAGCATGGATGGATGTATTTAATTGGGTTGTCTTCTTTCTCACATGGGTTGACTTGGTCCTTAGGTGTTGAAATTCAGTTACTTGCATTTCACGCTCACAATATAGTGCAATTATTGTTGGCTAGATTTTCTTGCCAATATATCGCTATAATTGCATTTCACGCTCATTTACTGCACAACCCCTCAGATAATGGTTGGAAAAAAAAAAAAAATGTGACGATATTAAGAAATTGCAGAAAGCAAGACAGGGTCTTGCCTACCCAAAGCTTCTAGTAAAGAAAAAGAGATATATTATGATCACCTTAAATGATGCATCAGTGAGGATATGTGTAATAGCCCAGAGGGGAAAAAAAATGGGCCATCCTTGCTTTATGGCCTTTGTCTTTTTCCCTTTCTTCTAGTAAATTCTCACCCCAACTCTCTGATCTCTCACCGCCTAAACAACATTCCTCTATCTCTATCTCTACCCACCGAGTAAATCATTTGCCCAATCTCGTCTCTCTCTAATTCCATACTCACAGATTCTCTCTCTCTCAAATCCCCTCCCTCGTACATCTCTCTTCAGTTTTCTCACACACTCACAGTACCCTCCATACCGTCTCACTCTCTTTTATTTCAATTTCTTTTCCCCCACTCTCTTAGCCCCTCTTATTACCCATCTATTATATGCAGACGATATAGTCATCTTCGCTAATGGAAATACGTCTTCATTAAAAAGCATCTCGGAGGTCTTAGAGGTGTATGGAAAATGGTCGGGCCAAAAGGTAAGCTAGGAAAAATCATCGATTATTTTCTCTAAGCATATCCCACATGCTAGACGTCAGAAGTTGCTTCGTTTGACTGGATTTTCTGAATGCTCCTTGCCGTTTAAATACCTGGGAGCCCCCATTGTCTCTGGAAGGCTAAAGGGTATACACTTTGATGACTTTTTGGGGAAGATTAGAGATAGAATAGGAGGATGGCAAGTTATTGTCAAGTGGGCCACGGACTCTCCTCCTAAAACATGTCCTTGCAAGTATGCCTATCTACCTCTTATCTATATTGCAAGTTCCAAAGTCGATTATAAGAACCTTCAATCGGTATTGCAGTAATTTCTTTTGGGGACTCCATGAGGGGAAGCCGAAAAAGCACTGGAGAGCATGGGAGGGGATGTGTCGTCCCGAAAAAGAAGGGGGTATTGGCTTGAGAAATCTAGAAGACATCAAAAAATCCCTACATATGAAGTTTGCCTGGAAGCTACTTACCGAAGATAACCTTTGGTCTCGGTTCTTCAAATCCAAGTATGTCAAAAACTCCCATATATCTTTACTTAACCCCTCAATAGGTACAAGTTTTTGGAGGATGGTAACACGTTGCATTCCCGAAATATTAAATCTAGCAAGATGGCGAGTCAAGGAGGGCAATTTATCCTTCTGGTGTGATGCATGGTTGGAGGAAGGCTCTCTTTGTAATGAATATAGCAGTGTTGCAAACCTATCTCTAAAAATCAAAGAATGCACCCTAGAGGATGGCTGGAATTATGAGCTGCTGAATCAGCTGGTTGGTCCTAACCACGTGGAACAAATCCTGAAGGCATTGGGCAAGAGGAAAAATGGAGCGGATGTGCTGGTATGGACCCCATCTCTTGATGGGGCTTTCTCCACAAAAAGTGCATGGGAGTGTGTTCGGATCAAAATGGCAACTGATGTTTGGGCTGGCTGGGTTTGGCACCCTTCTCTTCCTAAATTCATGGCCACTACTATGTGGAAGGGGCTACATGGGGCTCTGAGTGTAGATGATCGACTGAGAAGAATTGGCATCCCTATTGTCTCAAAGTGCAACTGCTGTAACCATGGAGCCTATGAAGATATTAGCCATGTGCTGGCTGAGGGTGAGTTTGCAAAAAGTATCTGGAGAAAAATTGCTGTACAGGTGGGAATGAATGTAAGGGAGGGGAGGTCGTGGAAGGAAACAATTGGTAGTTGGTATAATACTGCTACCAAATCTTCCACTATGGGCAATCTTATTGGTATTATCCCGTCTATTATTACTTGGAGACTATGGCTAAGAAGATGCAAAATCCGCATGGAAGGCAGCGGCGAGTAGGTGGAACAGGTTTGGAGAAGTATTCGCTTTTGGATCTCCAAAATAGGTGAGAAATTAAAGGCAGGAAAAAATTTGAAAAGAAGAGATGAGGTGATACTAAAAGAGCTAAATGTTCCTCTAAAAATGGTTACAAAGAGAACACCACAGGCAGTTAAATGGTGTCGACCATACCAGGGAAGATACAAACTCAATACTGATGGAAGTAGCCGAGGCAATCTGGGGCAAGCTGGAGGTGGAGGAGTTATCCGAAACTCTTCAGGTAATTTGGTTAGAGCTTTTGCAGTGACTCTTGACCAAGGAACAGTTTCCTTTGCGGAACTCATGGCGGTTTACCATGGAGTAAAATTAGCAAAAAGTATGGGCATTATTCAGTTAGACATAGAATTGGACTCTAGTACGGTGGTAAAATGGCTGAAAACATCTCTTTGTGGATTATGGTATGTCGAAGACTTTTGGGAAGAACTAACAGATATGTTGAGAAGTATGTATGTAAATATCACTCATGTCTATCGGGAAGCAAATACTCCAGCTGATCTTTTAGCTAGAATGGGTTCGGAGGGATGCACTAAACACTGGGACCTCTTTTCTGATTTACCATGGAAACTTCGCGGCCTCCTGAAGATGGATAAAGCGGGTCTGCCTTATATACGTGATGGTTAATCTGTATTTTTTTGTTGCTCTTGGTTTTTTGTTGTTTATATATGGTGTTTCTTTTGTAACCAGGGTCCCTCCTCCCTTTTTATAAAAAAAAAAATATATGTAATTTTTCTCTCTCTTTCTCTCACTCTCCAAACCTTTTATATATGGGTCAGGCTACTATGCCGCCTGACCCTTAACGCTGGGCGGTACGTTAAATTTTTTTTTTCATTTCTCTTTTTTTAATCATTTTCTTAATCATTAAGTAAAAAATAAATACACCAATACACTTAAAATTACTTTCTTAATCACTAAATAAAAAAAATAAAAAAAATAAATTTTTTTTTTTGCCCAGCAGTCAAACTGGGCGGTACATATGGAGCGGCATAGGGCTTTTCTCTTTATATATATATATACAAGCACGCACTTTTTGGGAAGCTGAAAACAAGACAATAAAAGGAAGGATAAAGCTACCCTGCCGCCTGCGTTTGCCCACTCCAAATGACCGCGTGAAGACCCTTTCACGTGCTTAGTCTGTTTGTGTGTGTGCTGTGAAGACCAAGCCCTCGCATTTTCCTTCTCCTCCCGCTTACGACGCCGACTACTATTCTCAGCGCCATTTTCGACCAGTTTTCATCCACAGAAATTCCTCACGCGATTGGGTCCTTCAGCTTCTCCATGTATTGAGCTTGCCTGGACTCTCACTAACAGCTTCTTTGTGTATTCACTCCGATGCGATTCAGTGGTGAGCAAAAGGTTAAAAAATGGAGCTTGGCTGGATTATGTACTCATTGACAGTTTTTCTTTATATGCGATTTAGTGTTTTTTTTCTTTGTTTAGTTTTTTCACGGTAGATTATTTATGTGATTCAGTGTTCTTTTTCATGGTAGATTATATATAAAAGGTAAAAAAGATTGAGCTTGGCTGGATTTTGTAAGCGATTAAATGTTCTTTTTCTTTGTTTAGCCTTTTCAAGGTAGATTATTTACTCACCGATAGTTTTTTCTACATAAACCCACCTGGTATAGTTCATACTCTGTTCTTGAAACCCACCTATTGTTAATAAAAAATTGAACCCTGTTGCGTGAAGTCTTTACAAATATATTCTTGATGCTGGATATAAAATTTCACTCGTAGCTTTAAGGACTCTGTTTTGAAAATATTTTCTTTTTATTGGACAAGCTCAAGTAGTCTCTTATTCTTTTGGCTGGTGATTTCTAGTGGAGAAGGAGTGAACGGGAAGGGGCTAAAAAAGCATCCATTGTTTCTAGTGGAATGAAACTGGTATCTTTTTTTTTTTTGGATTGCTCGTGAGTAAATCCACTTCTTCAAATCAGCTCTACGTTGCCAGATTTGGAGGAGAGAGCCGATGTTCATGTTCAGTGACGGGACGACGATGGCACGATGCCGGCACGACAATAGGAAGGCGATTGTCGGGCAAGGAGAGGACGAGGGGAGTCGAGCGTATATCCATGGGATGAATCTCAAATTACATCCATATTTCATTCAATCCTTTTTTATTGTGTTTTTTTCTAGTATAGTGTAACGTGGCAAGACACGTCAGGCGGTCATCTTCAAGCGGTATATACGAGCGGCACAGTAGCGCCACCCTAAAAGGAAATACACCAGCGTGCACTTTACGAGAAAGGAAGCATCATGCGATACCGAGATTCAAAACTCACCAAGTGAAAAATGGAGGTGCAATGGAAGATCTGGGTGGTTGGCCGAGAATCGCGGTGGCTCCCTCTGTGGGTGACGGAGAAAATCTCAGAGGGAGAACATAAATTTTGGGTCTGCTATACCGAGAATCACGATGGATGGAAAGAGGAGGAAGATTCCAGCGTGGCTTACCGGGAAGATGGGGATTCGATGGAAATTAGCTGGCCGGTAGTTTCTGGGTTGCCTAGTGGTGATCCGACGTTCCCTGCAGTGGTCGACGTTGGTAGAACAAATGTACAGGTCAATGAACTGTCGGTAAAAGAGAGGAAAATCGACAGGTAAGAGAAGATGACTTACCTTTGTTGCTTCATGTGATTGATTTTGTGATGATTTACGGTGAGTTTGTGCTTGGGTTGCTGTGAGGAAGAGAATTGATTTGCACGGACTACACACAATAAAATAAGAGGGTAAAGAGCAATCACACAGAACACACGGAACGACAATAAAAATACTGTTATTAATATATATATTGGTCCCTCCAATCCTAACGCTATAAAATTATTATAAAACTAATGAAGAGAGAGAGTGAAAGATAAAAAGAGAGAAAGAAAGAGAGATAAAAGAATGTGTAGGATTTAATATTAAAAGTCTTGAAGTATATCCATATATATAGGAGTACAGAGGAGGTTTTGGCCGTCATAATTGACCATCTTTATTGGTCGTCATAATTGACGACTAAGAATGGTCAATTATGACGGCTATGGACAGTCATAATTGACGACTACGAGCGATCAATTATGACGGCTAAGGAAGATTAATAATGACGGCTATTATGACGATTAAAGGTGGTCATACAAGTCGGTTTATAACACTCTCCCTTTGGATGACCACATACAAATAATATGCCTCGTTAAAACCTTGCCAAGGAAAAACCCTGTAGGAAAAAAAATCAATGGCAAAAGAAAAAGAGTATAGTATTCATGTGTACCGCCAAGGGCTTTAGAATTGCCTCATTAAAACCTTGCAATGGAAAACCCAATGGGAAAAAACGTTAGCAAAGGAAAAAGAGTACAATCAGTACTAGTCTTCAAAACATTTACTCCCCCTGAAAAGTGCATTATGATAGGTTTTGAAGTCTTCGCATTCTAATGTTCTGCACAATCTTCTTAAATGTTGCAGTTGGTAATGCCTTAGTGAATAAATCTGCCAAATTATCACTTGATCGTATCTGCTTGAAATCAATTTCACACACATTTCTTCTCATGAATTGCAATGATCTATTTGTGTGGATCTGAAAGATAACTTGCATTCGTATATCCAACTAATTGTGGACTTGATCCATATTGATAAAATAATTACATATCAATCGTACCTCGAAGGTAACGAATGACATGTTTAATACCATTCCAATGTTTTCGAGTTGGTGCGGAACTATATCTTGCAAGTAAATTAACTGAAAATGTAATATCAGACCGAGTGTAATTTTCAAGATACATCAGGGCTCCAATTGAACTGAGATAAAGTACTTCAGGATCAAGAATTTCTTCATTGTCTTCATAAGGACGAAATAGGTCTTTCTGCACATCAAGTAATCGAACAACCATTGGAGTACTCAGGAGATAAGCTTTGTCCATATAAAAGTTCTTCAAGACTTTATAGTAAAAGGTCTTTGGTTGATGCATCTCAATATTGTGTACCAACTCTTTAAATGATGCAGTTGGTAATGTTTTGGTAAACAAATTCGCCATATTGATTCAAGATCGTTTTAATATTAAATTTACTATTCTTCTGGAGTTGTGCTCTTCTAGAGTTATTGTAAATAACATAATAAGTAGAAAAGTCATCAAAATTGAGCCGCCAAGCTCCATATTCAACAAAAACGATGGCCACCTTTTTAGACCAAACAAGCACCGCAGAATTTTACAGCTCTTCTGTAGCTGTCAGGCACCGTAGGATTATGATACTACATCTCTTGTCTTTTTGTAGAGAGATGCTTCACGAGAAACGCTATGAAGCAATAGAGATGCTTTGTCCATTATTTTACCCACCTGAGAATGTTGCTCTTATGATAGGAGCAGAGATTCATTTTTTTGAAATGAATTATTCTGATGTCGTTTCAGAATCAAGATTTCTTAGTACTCAATATTCTGCCTCTGTTACGACCAAATCTCAGAGGCTATTAGCTAAAGTGAATAAGGTCAACCAACTCAATAATCAAATATCTTAATTGTGTTAGAAGCTCTCTGTGAAGAGTCATAAGAACAAGAAACTGAAGGTGGAGAATAAGGCGTTAAAACAGTATGCCCGTGATCTTCAGGATCAGCAGCAACGAATATTTGAAAAAGTCCAAATACTTAGAGAATAAAGACAAGCTGCATTTAATCTCGTCGTGGATATTTGAAAAAAGTCCAACTTTAAAGAGAGTAGGGGAAATCTGTTTTTAATTTCACAGCCTAGTAAATAACTGTATGATATCTGTGTTTAGCGTATCCTCTATCAATATATATAATTTTGTCTTGATTTCATAAATTTCTCTATAAAAGAAATATTCAGATTATTTTCATTCGCATCCCATCTTCTTCACTTTTCTGTAATTAGTCTGCAATATTATTTCGCAATCTTTTTCTGCATTCTTATTCTGCAATGGCCTAGCAATTTTCTCATGACCAATATATGAGGTATTCTACACCTTGTTCACCAGTTGTTTCTGCTTCTATCGTATGTGCTATAATGCAATACAATAATGATCTGACTAATAAGTCATACGATGATGCTATCTACGAGCTTGTGAGTCTTGGTACCCGATACTCATCAACTATTGTCGCATTTTCTCAGCGACTACAATCCAAAACTTGTGATGTTGATAAACTCAACGAGAAAATTTCTATCCTTCAATGACTTCTTCTGGAGTTCAACATGAAGATAGGAGTAATAAAACAAGAGAATATGAATTTAAAATCATTGTTTGATTCTTCTTTTCGATTGCCTACTCCTTTAGACAAGGATGTCATGCAAATGTTTTATTTATATTTCAAATATGTGCAGTTTTCTAATTTATATTTCAAATATGTGCAGTTTTCATGAGCTTTTCTAGAGTGTCAATGACATTTAAATCATCAATATAAACTGCAATAAAATTTAATTTAGATACTAAAAATATATGAAAAATAGCTTGTTTCACTTGCGTTTGATTGTTTTAGATCATATAAGGATTTTTGAAACTTGATAGAATAAATAATTCAGGACTATATGCTTCATGCATTTCATATCTAGTGATCCATATAAATATGCAGTTAATTATGCATATCCAAAATCTCGGTAACTATCAACCTAATAAAAACCTCAATATAATTTCATTTACTTTAAAAGCATATCAATATTATTTTTATGATAAACCGACTCATGATTTATATATCACATTTTCATTTCCTTTATACAAATACCTACTGATATTCAACAAGCATCACCTCTTAGGTGTTTGGACTATGAGTTCATATGTATCACATTTTACTAGTGATATCAATTCTGCAGGAAGTGTTTCCTTCTATTTTGGCCAATATTTTTACATCGGTATATTCTTCGACGATTCTTGGCTCACTTTCTTCATTACTTCTGGTAATGTCAAGTGTCATCTTATATAAAAATACGTTATCGACAACGGTTTTATTTCTATCCAGAATTTCTCCAATACTTATGAAATGTATCAAGATCTCGTTATTTTCAGGTACCTGTCCCTCTTCAAGGGAAGTTATTTCATGAAAAACTTCTTCAGGAGGTACTCTTCAGTAGTTTCCTCTTCAAAAGGATTATTATTCAGTAAATACTTTTTAAGAGGATTATACTCTTCAAGAGTTTATTCTTCAGAAGATACCCTTCAGGAGTTTTTATTATGAGAGAATTTTGTACATAAAGTTTTGATGGATCTTATTGCTTGTTTTGTGGGTACGGTTTCTTCAGGAGCACCAATTTGTTTTCTTTGTACTTTTTTCTTTCGGGATGGTTTATCTTTTATATCAATATGTCTCCCACTCTTTTAGACATGTCCTATATTCATTAGACTGCTAAATTTCTTAATTGTCCTATGAGGACTTCAATCATTACTGGGATTTTAGCAGCTAGAATATGAGACATTTTTATCTTATTGCATCCATAAATTGATTATCATAGGTGATAATCAAAATAACGTCGAATTATTTCATTTTATTTGTTTCAAGCAAATTTTTCTTTCCGCTCAAGGTGAGAAGACTTTATATAGTAAAAGAATCTTCTGTTTCTTTTATAGACGTCCATATGAAAATTATTCGACTTATCGTAATTGATTTCGGATAATCAAGTTAATCATGAAAAATATACAAATATTTTGAATCATATCACTTTTAATGGATTATAATATTTGATTCAATAGTTGTATAATATCATTTCAAAAAGAAAGCTGGTACTTTTTCTAATACGAGATTCTGGCATGAAATCATAGAAGTACTATAAAGATATTTATTATCTCGTCCAAACTCTTGGTTTTTTTGAAAAAATGCATAATTCGCTTCTGGGAATTATATAAATCCAATACCATTCACTTTAGAAAATGATGTGGAACTAGTAGGACGTGACTCATGATTTTTTAACAAAAACTCATTATTTTGCTCAGCCACTAGAAGACAATATATAAGTTTAAAATATTTTGTAAACTTTCGCACTCGATATTGCTACTTCAGGAGCACATTCGAGGCATTCATTTTAAACATATATTCTTTAGTGGCTTTTTTCTACCCAATTTCAATTATGTAACTTCAGGTGCATTAATCATAATGAGTTTTTGGTACACGTATCACTCCTTTAAATTATCTCACAGAATCGATAAATCTTTTATTATGAGATACTCAATAAAATTATTGGTTTAAAGCGATCATTCAGGAATGCTCTATTTCTATTCCAAGATGAATCTTATCATCAATAATTCATAACAAGTATAAAAAAAATAAATAGAACTTGTACATAAACTATGTGAATAAACATAGAATTTTATCAAGTAATAATATGGAATATAATCTTTAATACTCACCTTGGGGATTACAAATAATATATTGAAAAACTTACTTGAAGTAGAAGACCACTAGCTTTAAAATCAACAGAACTCCATGTTAATAACGTGTTATGAAACTAATGAAAAGAGAGAGAGAAAGACAGAGAGAGAGAGAAGGAAAGAGAGATTAAAGAATGTGTAGGATTCAATATTGAAAACCTTGAAGTATACCCATATATATAAGAGTGCAAAAGAGGTCTTGACCGTCATAATTGACGACTAAGGACGGCTAATTATAACGGCTACGGGTAGTCATAATAGACGGCTAAGGACGGTCAATTATGACGACTACGGGCAGTCATAATTGATGGTTACGGGCGGTCAATTATGACGGTTAATGATGGTTAATAATAATGGCTATTATGATGGATAAAGGTTGTTATACAAGTCGGTTTATAACAAAAACAACTATTTATTAAGTTTTTTTCATTATTTATTACGAGTTATTTGTCAAGAAGACGACTAATTTCATCTAAAAGATTAGAACTAATTCATTCTAATAAAAAATAATAATTTTCGTAATAAATAATAGATCGTAAAAAAATAAAAGAAAAAATAATTTATTAAACCGTGATTGCACGAACGACATGCAGCTGCTTCATACTGTTTCCTAAATCATCTGAGGATTTTGGGATGATTGATGCTGGGATTTATTCCGTTCTAGTTTTCCCTCAACACAATTTTTTTTTAAAGTACATTTTATTATAAATAAATGAAAAATTCCTTCTTCTATTTTTTTATTTTTAAAATTTATAGATTCACATTTTTATAAAAAGATTGTACAAAATTTAGATATTTCAAACCTGTAGCTATCATTACTCGAGGAAATCAAATAGATGTAGGCTAGCTAGTGCACATGCAAGATTCATCCGCCATTACTTTGAGATCATGACGCGAGACGCTGAAGCGATGCTAGAAATTATCCGGTTCCTTTGTCGTAGATCCCTTTTGAGACTAGACTACTGGCATTGATCTTCTAGGCCATGGGACCACTAATTCCTGTGTCAGTTCATTCATCCCCGGTGTAATCGGTCCAATCCCGTCTAAGGGGGAGGGAAAAATATAGTTACAAGCATAATTGTTCACTAATCTGTGCACCAATGTGATGTGATTGGTCAAAAAGTAGATTTTATTAAAAATAGTGTTGATTTAAATTTTAAATATGAATAAATCAATATTGGTACACAGATTAGTGCGTGACTATGCTTGTATGTAGCAAAACTCCCAAGGGAGTCACCGATCAAAAATTTTTGATCCATAGTTTTTATCGGATCAGACTCTTGGCTATCAATTAATCGGTCTATGAATATTTGTTTAATTCGTACATATATAGGTGACGAAATTAAGTGATTTCTTTAATATTTTATATATGATTAATGAATATTAAATAATTTTATTATATATGATCAATGGTAATCTATTAAATGAAAATTACATAATTAATTTATATAAATACTATATAAAATAATATATTATATATTTAAAAGTATATATATTCGATTGGTCCCGATCTGATCTAGTCTAATTTGCACCTCAACTAATAAGATTATATATTGATCTGGTTCATTCCAGACTGAACCATTAGATCCAATCGATTTTTTCAGTCCGGTCCTCTTATGGCCCAATTAAATCATCTGATTCCTTAAATACTTCTTTGTAACGCCTGTCCTTGTGGTGGGTCTTTTTCAAAACGATTTTGATAAAAATCGACGGGAATTCCTTTTAAATTTCTTTTTCTTTCATACCAAGATACAAAAGACTTCATGTTATAAATAAAATTCATTTTCTTAATTAAAAGATTACAGCGGAAAACATTAAATTTTATAATTAAAGTTTATCTTACAAAATATCTTTCCTAGGACTTCGTGCTCTTCCCCTTGAACGATGCCCGTCCTGACCTGTCATGCTCATCTTGTTCTTGGGAGGGCACACATAAAAACTAAAATGACCCGATAACTCGTAAGCATTACTTCATACAGTCAATATATATCAACATAAGTTTTCAGTCATGCAGTTATCATTCCATATATAAATATCGTAGTTATCATGCATACGTCTTTCAGTTCGTTTTAAAAATGCTGCGATGTGGGATCTTTCTTTAAAACGTGCTTTCTTCTTTAAAAAGTTTCACATGCATCGCTGCCTTCATTTTTTAAAGAGTCTTTTCATGCATTCACCCTTTTTATGTACATTCATGCATTCATCTTTTCTTACTTGCGTACATTCATGCATTCCGTTCATCCATACATACATGCATTCCTTCTTAACATGCATACGTTCATTCTTATCACTTTCATTGGCCGTAGCACACTGTTACGCCCTGTGTGCTGGGGTTAGTGGTCTTTTGGACGTGATTCTGCCCGTGGCCACGAGTTGGGAATCCATTCCGTCAAGGTGTAGTACTGGGTGTACTACCAGTACTACTTACCCAGCATTGCAATCTGCCCAGTCCAGTCCATTCATTGGTACCATTTCCATTCCAGTCCATGTGGCTGTTAAATATTTTCATATATCATCCATTCAGTCCAGTCCTTTCCATTCCTTTACACTCCATTCAATCCTTTACAGTTCTTACAATCATTTCTTATAGTTCTTACGGTTTATAAAAGTCATTTTTAAAGAAAATGATTTTCTTTCTTCTCATAAAAGTCCTTTTAAACGAAGTTTCTCTTTTCGTAAAAGTCATTTTAGAAAAAGAAGTTTTCTTTCTTTTTGTTTTAAAAGAAGTTTATTTAAAAGAAAATAGTTTTTTTTTTAAAAAAAGTTGTTTTAGAAAGAGTCATTTTTACGGGAGAAAGTTATTTTAAAAAAATAGTTTTCTTTCTTTTCTTAAAAGTTGTTTTAGAAACAGTCCATTACAATTTCTGTTCTTAATTGCTCTTACGTCTTTTAAAGTTTCTTTTCGTTTCCTTTTGTGAACATACATACAATACGTACTACTTATAACATCTATTCACATACATACATGTACATACTTTTTTTTTGAAACCAACAAAAATACT
This sequence comes from Carya cathayensis, assembly GCA_011037825.1. NCBI lineage: Eukaryota > Viridiplantae > Streptophyta > Magnoliopsida > Fagales > Juglandaceae > Carya > Carya cathayensis. The sequence continues at coordinate 1,127,029 of QGSO01000216.1, read as the reverse complement.
TCCATTCATTCATAGTAAAAGAGTTACATTGCAGCAACATAACCTTAACTTCTCTCTAAACACTAACTCACTTAATTCTCTTCACTAATACAAGCCATTTCACTAGCAATTAAACTAGAAATCTCTGAAGGTCCTTCCTCAATCCAGCACCATTCCCCTTCCATTCTTAAAGCTCTCTTAGCCAATTCATGAGCCACACAATTCCCTTCTCTATGTATGAATTTCACAGACCAGTCAGGCCTCAAAGACAACCTGCCCCGAATATTAGCATACATCTGCTCCATCCATGCATAATTTCCCCTTACATCTGTTACCCCTTTGATCACCCTGTTAACATCTCCTTCAAACACTACATTCCTGACATCCAACTCCATAACAAGTTCCATAGCTCTCCATAGAGCCGCTGCTTCACCCATATCAGAGCTACCACTAAACAATTTTGAAGAACTGAAAGAAAACAGAACCTCTCCCACATGATTCCTTGCTACTATGCCCAATCCCAATCTGTAATTAGTCTTGTCAATAGCCGCATCAAAGTTTACCTTTGAAATTCCCTCATCTGGTGGCATCCATTTTGTGTCTTTCCTTGTCTGATACATAGGCCCCTTCATTTGGTTTAGTTCAGCATGAGCACTTTTATAGTTTTTGAGACTAGTCAGTGCTTCATTGAGAACTTTACTTGGTTTTTCGAATTTCCATTCAAAAATCATCATATTCCTCCTTGTCCACAGCCCTCTCAAAATCATGGATACCTCTTCTAATTTGCTCTGCTGCAATCTGGTCTATATATCAGACCACACCTGGAAAAAATCTTTTTCTTCACATATCCATTTCTGAAGTCCACTTCCACTTTCTGCCCATACATCACTTGCAGCTGGACAAGACCATAGCACATGACATACTGTTTCTGCATCTCCATGACAGATATTACATGTAGCATCTTCAATTATTTTTCTCTGCACTAGGTTCTGCCTTGTTGGTAATATGCCTTTCAGTGCCTTTCACACAAACTGTTTTGTAGGATTAGGAACATTTAGACTCCAAACCCCTTCCCAAATTTGTTGCTGAGTTTGTCTACTAGAACATTCCCCAAACCTCAATCTTCCCATGTCATTGCCTAAATGATAGGCACTTCTCACAGAAAACCTGCCATCCTTAGTAAAGCCCCACAAAATTCTATCTTCCTCACCATGCCAACTTAAAGGTATACTACATATCTTAGCATCCTCCTCCTTACTAAACATATCACCTACCAACCTCTCATTCTAGCAATGAAGATCCTCAAAGATAAGGGAGCTTACCTTCGAGTCTGCAGGTAATGTATTAATAGGTGATCTAACTTTGAAATCTGAGCCATTAGGAAGCCATTTATTGTTCCATATCGATATGCTTTTTCCATTACCCACTCTCCACACCATTCCTGCTTTGACTAGTTCTTGTGCATGTAATAAACTTCTCCACATGAAAGAGGGTTTATATCCAATCTTTGCATCTATAAATTAGCTTTTACTGAAATACTTCTCCTTAAAAATTCTAGCTGCCAAAGACTCAACATTGGTTTGCAACATCCAACCTTGTTTGGCTAACATAGCCATATTAAAAACATCAATATCCCTAAACCCCATCCCACCATTCTTTTTATTTTCACCCATTTTATCCCAACCCTTTCAATGAATACCCCTACTGTCTTTATTACAACTCCACCAGAAATTTGCAATCATGGAGTTGATGTCTTTGCACAGCTTCCTTGGAAATCTGAACACATTCATCGTATAAGTAGGAATAGACTGTAATACAGCCTTAATTAACACCTCTCGACCTGCACTTGATAAAAAGGAATTTTTCCAGCTTCTAATCTTCCTCCACACCCTTTCTTTTATACTTCTAAAAGTTTCATACTTTGATCTTCCAATCATGGTTGGAAGACCAAGATATTTTCCATAATCTCCACAAACAATTTCACCAGCCTCAGAAACAATTTCCTCTTGAACCATCTCACTTGTATTGGAACTAAAAAGGATTGCTGTCTTCTCTCTATTCAGCTTTTGGCCTGAAGAAACTTCATACAAAAGCAATAGATCATGTATAGCCAACCACTCCTCTTTACTTGCCTTGCTGAAGATCACACAATCATCAGCAAAGAGGAGATGATTAATTCGAGTCCCTCCTCTAGCAGCAACTACCCCTTTAATTCTCCAATTTGCAGCAGCTTTACTCAACATAGAGCTCAGTCCCTCAGCACATAAGATAAAAAGATAAGGAGACAATGGGTCACCTTGCCTTAAACCTCTAGTGGGCATGAAAGTATCACCAACCTTTCCATTTACCACAACTGAATATCTAACCGATTCTACACAAATCATAATCAACTGGATCCATCTGTCAAAAAAACCCAGCTTCTTCATTATGGACCTCAGAAAAGTCCACTCAATTCTATCATATGCCTTGGACATGTCTAGCTTTAAAGCCATGCTTCCTTCTCTTCCTTTTTGTCTTGCTTTCATGGTATGAAGGATCTCATAGGCCACCATCAAATTGTCAATAATAGATCTACCAGGCACAAAAGCACTCTGCAGACTAGAAATAATGTTTGGTAAAACATGCTTAAGCCTATTTGCTAGAACCTTTGCAATAAGCTTATACAATACATTGCATAAAGAAATAGGTCTAAATTCATTTACAGAAATAGGAGCCTCTACTTTTGGAATTAACACTATATTGGTAAGGTTTAATTCACTTAGCATACCTCCCTCATTTAGCACATTTAGCACAGCACTGCATACTTTAAGGCCCACAGCTACCCAATGGTGTTGATAAAAATCTGCCCCAAATCCGTCTGGCCCAGGAGATTTGAAGGGCCCCATCTGTTGGAGTGCTTCTAGTACCTCCTCTTGCACAAAAGGAGCCACAAGATCTTCATTCATTGTTCTTGTCACTCTACTGTCAACACTCTGCAAACAGGTCTCAATATCTTCTGCCTTTGGATTCATAGTTGAAAAAATCTTGTGAAAATGATCCTTGAATGCATCAGCAATCTCAGGCTCGACCCTTCTCACAATTCCATCTGCATCCTTAATATGTTTAATAAAATTCTTTTTCTTTCTTTGAGTTGCACATGCATGGAAAAACCTTGTATTTTTGTCCCCTCCTTGATACCAATGATTCTTTGCCCTTTGCCTCCATTTGAGATCCTCTTTCTGAAGAAGGACCCCTACTTCATTTTGTAACCTCCCAATCTCCTCTTCATTATATTGATTTTCATCATCCTGCAATTGTTTAAGGAGAGCAGACTTTATATTTAACTCCTTTTCCAAGTCTGAACTGTGCTCTTTCTTCCATCTTGATAAAAAACCTCTACTAGTCTTGAGGTTTTTTTGTACTTCTCTAACAGGGTTGCTGGTTGAACTCTCCTGCATCCATACCTTACTTATTATCTCTTTGCACCCTTCATCTTTTCCCCATGACACTTCGTACTTAAAAAATTGTTGGCAACCTCTTATATAGGCAGGTTGCTTCCCAAAATAAAAGCACAAAGGTCTGTGATCCGAGCTTCTAGCCACCAAAGTTTCAACCCTTACAGATTTAAAACAGTCTAGCCATTCTCTATTTACTAGTCCTCTGTCCAGTCTTTCTACAGTAAAAGTGTCATCTTTATGTTTATTACACCAAGTGAATTTGGAATTTGACCATCCCAAATCAAATAATTCTCCCCTCTCTACCACATATCTGAACTTGTTCATCTGAGCTTCACTTCGCACATTTCCTCCTCTCGTCTTATCTTGAGCTAATATTTAATTAAAATCCCCACAAACAAACCAAGGCATAGAATTAGAAGGTTTTAAGGACAATAAAATATCCCATGACTCTTGCCTCTTACTGACTTCTGGATGGCCATAAAAGCCAGTTAGCTGCCACTCCTTATCCTCCTGATCATCCTTAATACTAGCATTTATGTGAAATCTAGAATAAGACTGAATTGTCACCTCAGTTTCAAGCTTCCAAAGCAAGACTAAACCCCCACTTCTTCCTACTGGATTCACAACAAAACATCCCTCATATTTCAATTTCCTCTTAAGGTAGTCCCAACGATGTGCATGTAGCTTGGTTTCCATAAAAAAAACCAAGTTTGGTCCCTTTTCCTTCACTAGTTTGTGAAGGTCATGGAGGGCCGTTACATACTTTGGGTGTATGAAAAGGGGCTGCCAAGGAGGGCCGTTACATATTTATACTTGAAAACTTATACTTCGTTTTTTTTTTTCTAAGTAAAGAGTGCCTTTGTGGAGAAAATTTTCGTTTTCCTTTTTAGAGAAAATCTTTCGTTTTCATCTTCGCTTGTATAAGAAAACTTTTAGAAGAGTATAAACGCAATACTTTCCTAGACTTAATGTCATACTCAATCTATGCAGTCCAGTCGTGTGCGTGTCAGATGGTAACCTACATGCATACACATAACCTTACGTCATCATCTATCTAATGCATAAGTGACTATTCTAAAAATAGAATTATGCCTCACTTGGAACACTCTTCGTCCATCCCTGGGCTCTTACATGTCATTTACTATTCTAAAATCTTCAGGGTATTATTCCTTAAAGTGAACTTCCGTGATTCACCTTAGGGTTAATACACTAAGACCTCCGTCTCATTCTTCTATTTCCACATTTTGACGCATGATTCCGACCGACAGAGTCACGCGTTCCAACCTTAGACGATATACTCGTCACTACCTTCACGTATCCTACCCCATACTAAATCTTCATTCCCAACCAGTCAGGCTACATGAATTCAAGCCAATTCTAGGGCTAAAACGCCATGTAACCATCATGCTTAGGATAGATTACCTATTACATATGGTAAACATGTCTGATACACGCGTCTTGCCAGAGACACCTATATCTTATCCCCTTTTATCACCTATGAACAACTTATAATTCCAATGAACACCCGTTTGTGTAAACAAGCTCCATACTCGGATACCAACTTACTCAGACCTGGTCGATAGTCTTCCTACTTCCCGGCCCGGTACAAGTTCATCCCAACACTTAATAGGAGAGGATTGCATATACAAATGCACCTCTGCCATGTCACGTAGCTCGAGACTAATCCCGAGTCACGTCATGACGCCCATTGTGACGCCCCCAAATTTCGCTTGGGATTGAACGGACATTTGAAGCGTCGGGACATGTAACACAAGGTTACCTGCCCCCGTTCATGACATATAAGATGCAATGTTCCTAACATGCATTTAGCATTATGCAATATTCGCAGCGGATAATTTTTTTTTTCTTTAGCAATACTATGCACCAAACTAAAATATCCCAAATACTTGAAACATATTTCATACATAAAGGCATACTAAATAGCCGTGATCACCACACTAGTCCAAAATGGTTGTGATAAAAAGAATACTTGAGATACAACTCCAAAAGTACAAGTAGTAACCTAAGTTAAATACTATGCCATCATCAACATCGCACCGTGGCCTAATCGACCGTGTTCAGTTGGTCAGATTCTAATTCTTCTTCGGGTCCTGTAACAAGATCTACCATTCGGGGGGAATGGTAGTTGGGATTACCACAGTGAGATTTGATTACAAATCTCAGTAAGTTAACATAAAACTCACACACAGGTTAAAGATGCATGCATGACAGTAAAAGCATAAATACATAAGTATAGTCGTACATAATCATAGCATAACTTGACATATAGCATGACATAACCAGAACTTAAACGTGAACTGAACTTGACTTAACATGGCATGAACTTAAGCTTAAAACATAACATGAACAAACAACATAACATGAACGTGAAACATAACATGGACTTGAAATATAGCATGAACGTAAACATGCATAACATAAATAAGAACTTGAAAATAACATAAACTTGAACATAACATGACATAAACGTGAACTTGAGACATAATGTGAACGTGAACATAACATAATATGAACGTGAACTTGGAACATAACATGAACATGAACATAACATGTATGTGAGCATAACATAACATGAACTTGATCTGCAACTTGACTTATCATGTATTTGATCTGAAACTGGACTTAACATAAACTTGGAATATTATTCAATTGTCTTGATTAATAACGTGCGTTAATACGTACTCCACAGTTGTTGTGGCCCCACGTATTCAAGTAACATAAAATATAATACGTACTCCACAGTTGTTGTGGCCCCACGTATTATAAGTAACATAAAATATAATACGTACTCCACAGTTGTTGTGGCCCCACGTATTATAAGTAACATAAAATATAATACGTACTCCACAGTTGTTGTGGCCCCACGTATTATAAGTAACATAAAATATAATACGTACTCCACAGTTGTTGTGGCCCCACGTATTATAAGTAACATAAAATATAATACGTACCACAGTTGTTGTGGCTTCACGTATTATAAGTAACATAAAATATAATACGTACTCCACAGTTGTTGTGGCCCCACGTATTATACGTAATATAAAATATAATGCGTACTCCACAGTTGTTGTGGCCCCACGTATTATACGTATCATAAAATACAGTGTAACAGATAATTATTCAGTAGAGATTAAAATCGTGCGTAACAGATAAACATGTAATGACATTGCATGACATGGCATATATGATAATATACATACATAAATTGTAGTTCCCTTACCCATCACACATACACAATAAACTGATAGTAAGTTAGATACTAACTTACTTCGATCATCGCGTTCTATAAGAATAGAGCGCGAAACACGAGGAACTGTACAACAGCTGGAAGAGGAACACTCAAGTCCTTAAGATTTTCAATTCTGAATTTAATTGCCATATTATGAGCACTTGCAACACCACGGGCAACTTGAGGTTTCACTATACTCGGAAGAGATAATTTGACTTCAGAAAGCCTTTGTACTAAATCAAGTTCATTAAAAATTATCAATAACAACCAAACAAACAACTCCTTTCTCAATCCATATACTCTTAGCCATAGTCAACCACAAGATGACACCCGTCACCCCGGACTATAATCCATATCACCACTGCTTCGGGACACTGTCATACAGTTTCCCAACACTACACCATACGCTCTACACTTCTCTGTTACGCCATCCAACCCTTCGTGACATGCCATCCGGTGTTTCACGACTTAGTACAGAGTACACTCACGTGAACTCTCTTCCATCCACACTACAACACACATCGCTACGGTACACGCCTCACGGTGCATCGCTACGCGACACGGAGTATGCGCTACGCGTACTTCCTTTGCTACAACACTCATCAACACGATGCATCGCCATACAACACGGAGTACACTACATGCGTACTCCCTTCATTCTACGACACACATCACTACAGCGCACGTCGTGCTGCGCGTCGCTGCATTACACAGAATACGCTACAGGCGTACTCTCTTCACACTACACGCCGTATCACAACTACGGAATCCATCTCACGCCCATACTTTACAGCACAGTCCACAAAACTACAAAATCAAGCCCAACACTTCACAACCACACTTCGCTTCACAACTACGCATTGACTCCACAAACACTAACTACACAGTCTACAGCCAACCAAAACAACTATGTTAAACATAAATAACTAAAGATAGAGGGTTATACCATCGACGGAATAACCCATGCGTCGCTCGCTGCACGTCACGAACATGCGTCGGAGGAGCGTAGGTGGCGGTAACACCGCGTACGGTGGCTGTCCACCACATAAAGTGGTAGTTTGGGTTTGAGAAAAGCTAGGCGTGGCCTTGGAAGGCTCATGGTCGCCTTGTGGTGGTCAAAGGTGGCGGAGCACAGCGGCATCACTCCGTGAACAGTAAATCCGAATGGTGGGAGGAGACGCGAGGTAGCGAAATGCCATAGAACTTCATGGCAAGCTAGGGAAAGGTAGATGAACATGTGATGGAGCTGTGGTTGCGAGGTGGTGGTCGAACGATGGCTGACGGCGGCGGATCGGCCGTTTGAAGCCATTTTCGGCCTTGGAGAGTGAGAGAGAGTGAGAGCTCTACAAAGCTCCGTTGGTCATGAAATTTCTTGGAGAGGTTCATGAAATTAACTTCAATCCTACGCTTCGGGGTCCTCAAATAATCCAACGGTGAGTTAAAACACTGATTTGAAAACGCGTAAGTGTTTTATTTTAAATAAAACACTTTAAATAAAACACTACGATGAATTAAGGTAGAATATTATTTTATAAACTAAAATTTATAAAATAATATTTCCTCATCATTATTTAAAATGATAAAGTACCGTTAATTAATCGAAGATGATAAAATCATTTAAATTAATAAAATACTTAATTACAACACTGAGAGGAATTAAGATAGAATATTATTTTATAAACTAAGGTTTATAAAAATAATATTTTCTTCATCATTATATAAAATGATAAAGTATCATTAATTAATCAAAGTGCATAAAACACTTAAATAAACACTGAGAGGAATTAAGATAGATTATTATTTTATAAACTAAGGTTTATAAAATAATATTTCTTCATCATTATTAAAATGATAAAGTATCTTTAATCACTCAAAGAGGATAAAACCATTTAATTTAAATAAGAGTTTTCAATGTAAAAATTAAACCTCTTAATATCTTAAAACAACTAAAATATTTAATCTAAGTAATTATCTACAATTATAATATTTTCAGAGCTCATTAAATTATTATAATTGTGCTACTTTAAAAACAAGTTTATCTGTTACTTTGAAATCCGGTGGATAAGATCCGAAATACGCCATCGAGGTACAACGCTTAGGATAACTTTGTTCATGATTTTACAGTTGTCGGTGAAGAACAAAGTAACGTGATTTACGAAAAAAGATAAATTATGCACGTGATTTCGGGTGAGGGTAGAGACGAGAGAGATAGTGATTGCTGTCGGGAAAGAATCCAAAACTGATTGCCGTGCTGTGAATATGCGCGAAAAAAAGAAAGAGAAGTGTGAGGAGATAAGACTAAATTTTAGCGGGCTGTTACACCCATCATGCTTCCGCTGCACTCTCTGATACTTTACATCACTTCCATATACTCTTAACCATAGTCAACCACAAGGTGACACCCGTCACCCCAGAGTACAGGCCATATCACCATTACTTCGGGATACTGTTACACAGTTTCCGCCACTTAATAAGAGGACTGTATCCACAAATGCCCCTCTGTCACATTATGCAGCTTGGGACAAATTCCTGAGTTACAACACGATGCTCATCATGCTTCCACTGCACTCTCTAAAACCTTTTCACCACTTCACACATACTTTCAACCACAAGGTGACACCAATCACGTCAGAGTACAGACCATATTACTATAGCTTCGGGACACTGTTACAAAATTTTCGAACTCCACGCTTCTCTGCTATGCCATCCAACCCTTCGTGACATGTCGTCCGGTGTATCACGACATAGCATAGAGTACACTCACGTGAATTCTATTCCATCCACATTAAGACACGCATCACTACGATGCATACCTCACGATGCATAGCCATACAACACAAAACACATGCCACTTGTGCTCTATTCACTCTAAACCACACGTCACTTCAGCGCACGTCATATGGTGCGTCGCTGCACTACAAGGAGTACGATCCACGCGTACTATCTTCACACTCTTTGCCGTATAACAATTACGACATCCATTTCACACCCATACTCACAGCACAGTCCACAACACTATACAATCAAGTCCAACACTTCACAACTACACTTCACTTCACAACTACGCAGCGAACTCCACAATTACTAACTATACAGTCCAACCAACCAACTAATATAAACATAAGTAATGAGATAGAGGGTTATATTATCGACGGGATAACCCGTGCGCGCGTCGCTTGCTGCCTATCACGATCAAAGTGTCGGAGGAGTTGTACGTGGCAGAAACATTGCGTACGGTAGCTGTCCACCACGTAAAGTGGCGGTTTGGGCATGGGGAGGAAGCCCATGATGTGGTGGTGCTAGTGGAAGTGCTCATTGGCCTTTTTGGCCGTGTATGGCGGCGCTAGTTGGAGAATAACCTCTAAGGCTCATTCGGTTGGAGGGAGAAAGAGAGAATGAGAGTTGCCGGTATAGTTCACCACTGGTGGAGTAGAGTTCGCTGGTGGGAGAGGAACAGGTCGATGGTGGAGGTGAGGCACAGCGGCTGGAATTGGCACCGGCTGGAAGTGCAAACCGCACGGTGGAGAAAGGGAGCAATTAGGCTGGACGTGCATGGGAGAGAGAGAGGAAAGAGAAGAGAGAGAGGGAAAAGAGAAAAGTGAGGAGGAAAAGGAAGGGGCCTAGGTATTTAATCTAAATCTTTCGTTTCGGGATCTTCAAAACGATCTAACGATGAGTTTAAACACTGATTTGAAAATATGTAAGTGTTTTATTAAAAATAAAACACTAAAATGAATTAAGATAGAATATTATTTTATAACTAAAGTTTATAAAATAATATTTCTTCATCATTATTTAAAATGATAAAGTATCGTTAATTACACAGAGAATAAAATCATTTAAATTTAAGTTAGAATTTTCAACGTAAAGTTAAATCTCTTAATATTTTAAAATAACTAAAATATTTAATTTAAGTAATTATCTACAATTATAATATTTTTAGAGCTCATTAAAATATTATAATTGTGTTATTTTAAAAACAAGCTTATCTAATAATACCGAAAATATCACTTATAGATACTTTCATAATATTTAAAATATCTGTAAGTTTTGAAATATCTATTTTACTTTGAAATTTGCTGGATAACTTTCAGAACACGTCATCGATGTACGGTATGTAGGATAAGGCTTAGCATGTAGACCGAAGCTCAGCACGTAGATCAGGGCTCATACTTAAAGAAGAAGATATTAGTCAACAATTGGTCGGATGATATTAGTCAAGTGAAAAGCTGGTTGGAAACTAATTAAGCAACAGTACTAACTTTGGAATTTCTCCAGACAAATCGTTGTAAGAAAGATCTAAAAGTTCAATACCTCTTAATGACTCCAATGATGAAGGAATGGGTCCTTGGAAGAAGTTTTTTCTCATGTAAAGAACTTCAAGTTTTACACAGCCACCAAGACTTGCTGGGATTTCACCAAATAACTTATTTTCAGAAATATCAAATCTTTCAAGATTTTTGAAGTTTCCTATTTCCATGGGGAGGATACCAGTAAATTGGTTTGCAGACAAGTCCACAGCAATTAGTGAGAATGAGATTAGACTCATGACTTGTGGAGGGATAACACCACTGAGCTTATTACTAGAAAGAAACAATTCCACCAAATTTTGGCACTTAGCTAGGCTTGGAGGGATTGCACCACGAAGATTACTCATTCCTAAATACAATTTTATCAATAGTGTTAAGTTTCCTAGAGAGGGTGGAATGGTCCCTGAGAGGTTGTTTGTATATAAATCCAAAATTCTTAACTTCCCAAGATAGCTAATTTCTGAGGGAATATTACCTGAGATTTTATTCGTGCCAATCTCTATCCACTCCAAGTTGATGAGATTTCCTATGCCTCTTGGAATGCTTCCGGATATTCTATTTTCTCCTAGACCCAATACGCTAAGAGTAGTCGAGAAGTTGCTAATGCAATTAGGTAACACACCGCCAAGGTTATTACTACCTGTCGACAATATCCTGAGATCCGTGGCATTAGTGAGAGAGCAAAGAAAACTCAAGTCATTTCCTCCGCCATGTCCAAACAGATTGGAGTGAATGGAAAACGCCTCGAGTCTATACAGCATTTCTACAGAGGGAACTTTTCCAGTGAGTTTATTGGAGTACATATACAGGCCATATAGATATGAAGCGTTAGCTATTGAAATAGGGATTGATCCAGAAAATTGATTTCTAAAAATGTTAAAAAGTTGGAGATTGGGTAAGGTGTTGCCCATGTCCCAAGAAAGACTCCTTTGTATGTTGTTGTCGCCTACATCAAAGACTGTGATAGAAGAGAGATTAAAAATTGATGGAGGAACTAGACCAGCAAATCTATTTGTACCCAAACTCAAAGATATAAGTTTCGTTAGCTGGCCAAAAGATTCAGGAATACTCCCCCCCAAGTTATTATAAACAACATCCAATATTTTGAGAGAAGATAAGTTTCCAAAAGAAGGTGGGGTACTTCATGTTAGGTTATTATTGTAAAGAGACAATTGTAGGAGCTTGGGCAAGGTGGAAAGCTCTGCTGGGATTTCTCCATATAGTTTATTATAATAAACTCCGATGAAGATGAGATTGGTGCAACTAGATATATTGATTGGAATTTGGCCGCTGATACTGTTGTTGCCTAATGCCAAGATTTGCAGTCTGCGCAGACGCTCAACTTCTGCAGGGATTATATGAATAAAGCTGTTGTTTGAGAGGATTAGTTCCCTAAGAAAACTCAAGTTTCCTACTTGTGATGATATGGAGCCCCCCAGATTTTGGGATCGCACGTCCAATTTTGTGACCACATGTTTTCGACCACATGTAACACCTTGCCAGCTGCAGAAATGGATGCTATCATTCCAGGAACTCAGAAAACCAAGTGGGTCATGAGTTATCTTGGCCTTGAAGTCCAACAAGGCCAACTTGTCAGTCTCATTCCCTGTGCCAAACACACAGGTGATCGACGAGACAAGGCAACAGATGAACACAAAATACTGGATGCAGAAAGAAGATGATGCATGCGCCATCAAAAATGGCTGAATAAACTGCGTCTAAAAGTGGCGGGTTGATAGTTTTGTTGTTGATATCGTTGTGTATGTGTGTGTGTGTGTGTATATATATAATATGTATGTATGCATGTATGGATGGATGTATTTAAGTGGGTTGTCGTCTTTCTCACATGGGAATGAAGTTTGCTCTCAATAGATGCCTTCACTTTAGGGTAAGAAGTCCAAGCTGTTTGGTGGCTAGGTGTTGAAATTTAGTGCCTTGCATTTCACGCTCACAATATAGAGGGCAATTATTGTTGGCCAAGATTCAAGATTGTGTTTCTTTCTCTATCCATGTTTTGGAATGATGTGCGATTAACTGAAGCCAACTTTATTCCCAGCCCACTTTATGCATTTACAAGGGGTGTTAGATCATTTATTGAAATCAAGATAGTGGTTTGAGACTTTCGATTGATACACAGCATATATTAAAGTTTGATATTTTTGTTTATATATATATATATATATATACCAGCGTGTAAGAGATAAGTAGTATTGTCAGGATTTCTTTTATCAGGAGATTAGAAGAAAGTTTAAAATGAACGGAGAAGATTGATTAATTTTGCTCTATTCGATAAAGAAAACGTTATTTTTGTCTCATATTTTGTATATTACTATTTTGAGTTTATGTATTTAAAAAAAAAAATTTTAAAAATATTTGAAAAAAAGGATGAGTAATTTAGGCCAGACAACTAAATCGTTCCCAATAATTAATGGCTACATAATCGATCGAACTCCAAATTAATGGAGGAGATCTCGAGTACTCAATATGGAAAACTTAAGATCCACACGATCGAAGCTATTCATTTTCCTCGAAATATGGTAAAAGAGAAGACATATGATAAAATAGAAATAATATTTAGAGTGATAAGTACCCCTAATTAGAGTGATAAGTACCCCTAAGTACCGTGCATTATTTTTTTAAAATTTTTTGTAAATATGACACTCAAATAAAAAAAATTAATTTTTTAATAATGAATTTCACTATTTTTTAAAAGAAATGTTATGGCTTTTGTACAACTCATTATTATATATAACATTATTCATGATAAAATAAACTTATTTTTTTAGATTTAGATCATCTGGAATTTAGAGTTGAAGATAGATACAAAATATAGAAGCTAATTATAACTTCTTGAGTAATTTTTTCGGACAATAGTAAATCTTTAATAAATTGAAAATGTTATAACTTCTTTTATGTGTTTATTTATTAATTTTATGCACTCTATGCCCTCTTGATGGTTTAAATCCGTCTTTTTCAGCCCCATTTATTCACAATACGATTTACTAGAATCAATAATTAGTATATTCACTTATATATGTATAAAATGAATCATGAAGAAACAGTAGTATCCCCTTGAATATATAATTAATTGAGGCAAAGACTAATTAGTCGTTCCTAATAAAATAATACAATATTTAACTCCAAATATTACTTCTTACTACAGGAATTAATGGGTGGATGCGTGGTAGGAGCACTGACAAAGTGGAGGAGACCTCAAGTCAATATATACGTGGAAAACTTATATAATTGGAGCTAGTAATAATGTATTCCTCAAAATATATATGGTCCTTAGGGGCTAATTAAGAACACTTGAGGATCTGAGGTGATGTTGGCATCGTAGGGAATGTTCAAGAAATGAGATTAGATGAGAAATATGTGAATATTAATAAAATAATTTAAGTTTATAAAATGTTTTAGGTTAGATTTGGATAATAAGTTAAGACGAGATGAGTTGAGATGAGAGTTAAAAGTTGAACAAAATATTGTTAGAATATTATTTTTTAAAAATATTATTATTGTTTTGAAATTTAAAAAAAAAAGAATTGAATTGTTTATTCTATTTTATATAAAAATTTGTAAAAGTTGTAATGATGAGATTAGATGAGATGAACTCTCAATCTAATATGAGCCTAATATGTTTTGAAAAATTAGAGAAAAAAATTAAATAAAAATATGATAAAATTAAAATACTGTAAGCATATAATTTTTTAATATAAATTTTATTTTAAAATTTGAAAAAATTGTAGTGTTTTTTATGTTTTATTTGAAAGTTTAAAAAAATTAGAATGATTAAATAATGAATAGCTAAAAAAATTGAAAACTTAAAATTATAAAATAATTTTCTATATTTGAATGATGCTTAAAAATGAAATTATTATATCCTAAAAATACTTTTGATTAGGAAACCCCGAGATTAGGGTTAACGTTTAAATATTATAGTATTTAATCCTATTTTCCTATATGTCAAATTAAATCAAGATTGAAGACCAATCTGTAAGTAATGATGATGACGAGCTAGACTTGCAAATTAATAGAGATGATAACCATGACACGAGTGTTTGTCCAGTACTGCCTAGTCAGTCATGTTAGTGGCGTGGTTTATGAACGTATCAACTACTGTTAAAATTAATTAACTCATTGCTTTCATTGAAATTAATGCATATATGCATGGTTATACCATTTAATATTAACAATATTTATGGATGGTACATGTGATCTAATTTTAAGCATGCATGCATGGTTACATACATATTATATACATGTCATGTTTATATATATATAATACTTTAACTATTAAAAGATTTCATAAAAATAAACTTATAAACTGACGTCACTTGATATGATATATTAAATTATAAAAGTATTTTTATTATAAAGTAGATAATCAAACATATCATATAAAATTATGTTAATTCATAAGTTTATTTTTATAACATCTTTTTATGACAATAACACTTCTCTATATATATATAAATGATAAGAATATAATTCATGCTTAAGCAAGTAATTAAGCAGCGATAAGTGGATTCGGCATGATTATTGATCATGGTGTAAAACTAAATTGCTAACCTTCACGATGAATATATATATGAATCTTTTGACCATGCTAGATCTAATTCCTCATAACTTAATTGTTATAAATATCATGCATAACTAAGTACTGTACTAATTAGGACTGCCATATGTATAATGAATTTCCTGTATTCTTTTTTTAAAGGAAATATATTTCATTAATAAAAACTCATAATAAAGATTGAATGCATGAAGGAGGATCCTCCATGTCCACTATAACATCAAAAATAAGAAGGGCATTCTGAGCTAAAACACGAGCAATTTTGTTAGTGTCTCTTCTAACATGATGGGCTGACCAATCATGAGCAGACTGCTACATCTGCTACCTGATAACAGCAGATATTAAAGGCGGTTCACAGTATGTAGCTAGAATTTATATAACGAACTACATAATGATAATAGTTAAAAATTAAAATTACAGGAATGCTTGGCTCACTACTTTAGTCCATACATATAACTTGTCAATTTGTTAGAATATGATACAATTTAATGAGGGTCCATCACTACAACAAATTTGACCTCTTGGGATGAAATTGATATTTCGTCCCAAGATGTCCCAGCAGTTGAATAATCGTTTGAACAAGAAACGTGACGTTTGAATTGATATTATACCATTGGAACAAACATATTTTTATATTCGAACATTTAATATTAGTTCGAATGGACATTCTGGCAGAAGAAATGCATACATCTAGGGTGTGAAGTATTTGAAGGGGAGATCCTTTGAGCTTTTAGAGAGGAAAAATGCTGCTTGCACACGCCGCGGCGTACCCTTCGCGTACACGCGTCCCACGAGTCCCACGTGGCGTTTATTAGTGAAACGGTGCGCATCGTGCAAAGCCCTTTCCGCATTCCTTTCCCTTCGTGGCTCATTCCCCCCCGAAGCACAGATCACCACGTTCGTCAAATCTCATTCTTCCCCCCTTCGTGTAATGAGATTAGGGCAGATTAGGGCACAAGCATCCTGCATCGTGCAAAGCCCCTTTCGCATTCATTTCCCTTCGTGGCTCATTCCCCCCTGAAGCACAGATCAGAACGTTCGGCACACTTCTTTCTTCCCCCCACCTTAGGAATTGGCCTCCCTTATGTGGCTTGGCGATTGGCGACCCTTAGCCATGCTGGACCTTGTCTGTGGCCTGGCACGCTCATCGCTATCATCTTCTCTCTTGTCAGACTCAATGGGCAATGAAAAGCTCCTATCTCAGCTTATACACGATGCATGCATTGAGGAAGCAGTACTCGATGAGGAAATGGCTGAGATTCAAGCTACTTGCATTCTACACATTTCATTCACTCCAATGAGCAACCAGTCAATTGGTTCTGCCTTAGAATGCATTCTGTCTGAGTTCAAGAAAATCGAATGAGTCATCACTAAGGCCCAAAACCTCAGGTCCACTTTTCCTAGCTATCTGATTATATTACTAGCAATTATGCCACTCAATTGTCAGGTCTGTGAAATATAAATGAGACACCATGATGCATCTTTTTTTGTTTTCCCCATGTTGTATCCCCACACTGCTGATTTATATGTTACAACTTACATTATATGACAGGTTTAAGGCATTGGAGTTGGTGGTAAAGAAGGTGTTGAACTGATGCAGCCGAATTCCTAGTAGCTTTTGAGGGAATTCAAGATGCCATCCACCAGCTTTTGAGGGGTGTAGTTGAGAAGCAAAAAAATGATGGTAGTCCGCCCCATTCAGGAAAATCCTGTTTTCCATTTTGCTGGAACATAAGTCGTAAAAGATCTTGAATGACAATGTTTGTTTTTGAACACCTCCATGGGGAGATTTTGTATATGCTAATAAGGTTTTTCGACTTAACATCGACGATGACCCAAATGCTGATTTTGATCTGTGCATCAGCCATTACCAAAGTACTTGGAAAGTTTATGGCCGTGGGCGGAACTTTATACACCTTTCCAAATCGACCTACGAAAAAGCCCCCTATTGCGTTAGACAAACACGTGCCACGGCTTGAACACGTGCCATGGGGAAGAAAGTTGATTTTGATCTTTTTTTTTTTTTTTAATAATATATTGGCTGACGTGGCATAATGCCACGTCAGCGATTCCGCAACAGGTACCCAACGCCGGGTACCTGTAGCAGCGCCCTTTAGAGAGAGAAGCTCTCACTACTCTCTAGAGCTTCGAAACAGAAAACCTGCAAGAAGAAGGTGGGAGCCTCGGCTCTCTCCCTCCCCCCTACTACTTTTAGTGTAGTGCTTTCCTTCCTTAATTTCTAGTCAATAGATTAAGTTTTGTTTTGTTTAGGTGCTTGTCAATAACGCTCTCAGTGGTGCGATTTATGGTGGCTTAAGGGAGATGCAATAGCTTTGTTGCTATGATGTGGCCCAGGCACAAGAAGGTGGCAGTGGGATAAAGGGGCTGGACAGAGTTGGCCTCTATGTGGTGGCCCTGAACCACTATGGGTGTTCTCAGCTGCAAGGCATGCCACTTTGTTGGGTGGTAGCGTCTGGTAGCACTTGAACACAGTTCATGCTGAGAACTTCCACGTCTATTAATGGCGTGCTCAACTTGGGCTTCGCTCAACCTATGGTAGTTCTCGGCGTGAACCTTGGTGGACCCTGGTGGACCTAGTGGACGAACTCGTAAAATGGAAGGTGAGAGTGCTTTGTTTCAAAAAATGAAAATAGAGGAGGCTCGGCGGCTGGGGTGTAGTTCTTTGTTGGGGGCAGGCACGCATGCAGGCTTAGGCTAGTTCACGGTGGGGCAACCACGGGGGTTGGCTCTAACGTTTAAGAACATTGCCAACACTAGCCATGAGCTTGGCGAACGATGCAGCTGTGATGCCCCCGACTCTCACGTATGGACATGCGAAAATCGAGGCGTTAGGATGATGACAACACGGGTCACACATCGCAACGACAAGTGTTAAGTGTGTGCATTTGTAGAAAGTGTATAACAAAAACGCAACGGATAAATTAAATAAGTCAACTAAGTACCACAATTTAAATACAAGTTTACCAAAATAAAACTATTACAAAAAATTATACAGTTATTCGTGAAAATAAAGTAAAAAGCCAAATACATAGACAAAAGGGAAACCAATCCCATAATCAAAAAAGCGACCACATGTCACTCCTTCGGCGAAGCCTATCCCTCAGGCTTAACGTCTTCATCTGCATCAAAATCTACGGTTCCATAAAATGGAACCGCAGGGTGTCAAATACAGTTAGATTGTGAATCTGAGTAAGTAATAAACCAAACAACCTGAGAGAGGAAAATACATTCATGCAACCAACAAAATGCGTGCATATGATAAAATATGCATGAAACCCAAAAATCATCATTTCCCAAAAATAATTATTTCCAACACACGCCAAAATTTCATTTTGGCCCAAAAACCAAATCCATTAAATAACATCCGCCATTTTCTATAAAAATTCACTATTTTCCATAAAATGGTTCACATATCCATTTATTAAAAACAATAATCTTCTCAGAAAATGACCCATTAACCAATTAACATTGTAGGCGGGACTCTGCCACCATCCATACTTACCACTATCCCTACCGCATGCACCGTATGTGATAATCACAGGTAGGACTACCACCCATCCCTACTTACCAGCCACTATCCCTACAGCTCCCACTGTAGGGGGAATTGCAAGCAGGACTACCACAATCCCTGCTTACCAACATCCCTATCGCATGCACCGTAGGTGGGAATCATAGGCAGGACTCTACCAACGTCTTTGCTTACCAGCATCCATACAGTTCCTTTTTCCTTTCTTTCAATCTATTGGAGCACCATAAGCGGGAATCACAGGTGAGACTCTACCACCATGCCTGCTTAGCACCAACCCTACCGTGTGCACCCTAGGTAGGAATCACATGTAGAATTCTATCACCGTCCATGATTACCACCATCCCTACAGCTCCCACTGTAGGTAGGAATCGTAGGCTAGGCTACTAGAATCATTGCTTACCACCATCCCTACTGCATACACCGTAGGAGGGAATCACAGATGGGATTTTACCACCGTCCCTGCTTACCACCATCCCTACAGTCTCTTTTATCCTCTCTTTCAATCTTTACCAATCATTTATCACAAATCAACCTAAATTCCTTTCTCACATGAAAATCCAGTTTTTGTGTACAATGCATAAATATGCATGCCATAATGCAATAAAAATCATGATTACAAAACACAACATAATACACGCAAACACAATTCATCTCAATAAATAAACCATCCTCAAATCCAACTGACCCTCATACTCTATGGACTCCAAGTCCGGCACAACCAACCAACTGCAAAAAAGTTGTTAGTGCAAAAATATAATTAAATCTCAAGAAATTCTTTTGAAAATTACTTACAGTACTAAAATATAATTTTCGGAGGATCAAGGAGGTGCAAGAGGAGGCTACACAATAATGTAACAGTGCAAAATGGACAACGGTCGTGGGTATCAAAAGCTCAACTTTTAAATGGGGACAATTGAAGACTTGTGATAGCTAGGGAAGGGCTTAGGGGTATTGGTAAAACTAATGGTAATGGTGGTTGGTCGTGGATAGCGGCATACGGAGGAGATCGGTCCACTTTGAGGAAAAGAGGTTGTGGGAAAGTGAGAGAAGGTGGAGGCTCAGCTGGGGGTGGAGAGGCTAGGGGAGACTTGCTAAGGAAAGGGAAAGCTAATGGCAGTGGTGTGATGGCTAAGCAATGGCGGACGGCGGCGGAAAGTGGAGAAAACCGTGGGGCTTTGTGGGCTTCGTGGGAGAGAACGATGGGGAGTTAAGGGCTAAGCTTGGTGGAGGAGGATGGCTGGCAAGAGAGGAAGCTACTATGGTGGTGGTTGCATCAATGGGTGGTGCACGGTGGAGCATAAAAATGCACAACCATTCGGGCTACACACAGCCAGCGGAGAGAGAGAAAGAGAGCATGGGGAAGGAAGGTGGGGTGGGGGAGGTCGCCAAAGGGTGGTGGAGCTAGTGGGCTGGGCGGTGAGGTTTGGTGGTGGCATACGACAGCGCTGGGTGGGGGAGAAGGAAACATACGGAAGAGAAGAAGAAAGTGTCGCGCGCGGGCTAGGGGAAAAATGGAGACGAAAAGAAAAAGAAAGAAGAAAGAAACATGGGAAAAGAAAAAGAGGAAAAAGAAAAAAGGAAAGGAAAGAAATAAAATCCAGTCTTTTCAATCTTGGTCTCTAAACGGATCCAACGAAAATAATTCCAAAATGACAAATTTAAATAAAATAATTTAAACGCAGTGACTTAGTAAAATAAAATAATAAAATTTCAATAACAAACTAATTTAAAATAAAGAGCATTTTAAATGATGAACAATGATTAATAACAATAAAATACTTTGAATTAAATTTCACAACTTAAAATATCATACAATTATATAACAAAATCATATAATTTTAAAACAAGAGGACCAATAATAAAATAAATTAAATAATTATTTACTTAAAATACACTGACTCACTCAAAAATCAGTAGCACAAAGGCTATTCCAAGTGTAGGAGGATGTCGTTTAATAATTAGGAATAAATTCCTACATCGTCTCCTCAGGGAAAGCTACTTAAACTCAAACTCGTTGAAAAATGTGAAAATCTTCACAAAGAGAAGATTAAAGATGATGGCATATGCAATGGATGGAAGAGTGCAACAAGAATGAAAAAGGGTACTAGTCTTGGACTAGATTCATATTTTTAGATTTTTGAATGTCGAATTAAAATGTAAAAAACTAAGAGATTAAACTAAGAAATTAATGAAATTAAGATAAGAATTAAACTAGATTAGAAAGTAATTGATAAAATATGAATTGAAAATTGAAAAGCCCCAAAATCAAGATTCTAGGGTTCATACTTGTATTCAAATAAAAAATTCTCAAAATTCATCCATACCAATTTTAATCACTATTAATTAAAAGCTTAACAAAGCGAGAAAAATAAATAACACGAAGTAAATAAATAACAAATAAATTACTCAAACTTCTAAACCAAAAATTTCAAAAATATTCCATAAACTTAAAACTGAAATTAAATAACAAGTAGGGAATGAAAAGATCAAGCCAATTGAATGGAGATGAAGATTTGAAGCGGTGGAAGAGGCTGGGATGTAGTAGCAATTGGACCCCTCAAGGAGCTCTTCAATATGCTACCATGTGAATCAATGCTCCAGAAGAATTTATGTGATGTTTCGTGAATGATTGCTCGTGAGAATCTCCCTCTCCGGATCTGAGTGAAAAATGGAAGGAAAAATAAATTATAAGTGTTGCTTGTCATCCAACAGTGTTTTTAGGCCCAAAGTCGGCCATATGATGTAAAATCTCATATATATACCCTAACGGCAGAATAAACCCTAGATCTGGAAAAAACGATGTTCGTTTGAGCGGAGTGTCGAGCGGACATCGAGTGTTCAACTCTGTCTGACTTTGTTTGAGCGGCCAAATTAAAATATATATATAAACCGGTCCGGTCCGGTTTTAGAAAAAGAAAAATCAGAATCAGATTGATTTTGTCCGGTTTTAAGAAAAATAAAATCAGTACCGGACCGAACCAAACTCGAGACCGGACCGGTTTACCGGTTCACCAGTTTTTTTTACACCCCTAGGAATCACCGCAACATAGCTCATGCTGAGAACTTCCACATTTGTTAATGCCATGCTCAACTTGGGCTTCACTCAACCTATGGTGGTTCTTGGTGTGAACCATGGGGGGACCCTACGGATGAACTCCTAAAATGGAAGGTGAGAGTGCTCTATTTTAGAAAATGAAAACAGAGGAGGCTTGGCAGCTGGCGTACAATCTACTATTGGGGGGGAGGCACACATGCTCGTTGTTGGGGGGAGGCACGCACGCAAGCTTGGGCTAGCTCAAGGTGGGGCAACCACGGGGGTTGGCTCTAACGTCTAAGAACGTTCCCATCACTAGCCATGAGCTTGGCGAACGACACAGCTATGGAAGGTGGTGGTGACTCGTGGTTTACTGTCGACCTTGGTGTCAAGCCGTGATGTGCAGTCACGCCATGACATGTGGGTTGCCATCTCGGTGACGCAATGAATTGGGTTGTAGTGGACGTAGAGGAGAGAAGAATGTGGGTGTTCTGAACGAGGCTAGGTTGCAGACCACCGACGCATGCTTGCTGCAAAAGGTGTGTAGGAAGGTGCGTAAAATGTGTTTTAGCGTGGGTGTTTGTCGGGCACTCACAGAACTTGATGGGCAAAAGGTGAACAGAAAGTGCATTGTGGGCTAGATAAAAGTTGATCATGACTGATAGCTGTTTGGATGGCCATTTATGAGTATTTTTAATATTTTAATGATTTATGTTGTCATGTTGGCTTTATATTGTTGATAAAGTGCTAAAACTGCATGATTAAGTTACTTAACTGAATGAATTGTTTAACTAAAAATGATTTAAGTACTTAATTATGTAGTAGATTATAATACTTAAGTCAAATGATAAATTCTGGTATTTTTGTGCTTAAAAAGATTTATAATGCAATTATTTCACATGAAAATAAATATTTCAATTTTATTCCTCTCATAACAGGAAAGGTTTGGAAGAGAAATGGAAGAATCGAGAAAAGCCCAAAGAGCGAGGTGTGAAAGAATGTGAGAAGAAAAGTAGATGAATTTTGAGACTAAGTATTTCTTCAATGCCGGGCTTGATGGGCTTGCTAGTAGCTAGACAGGAACCTTTGCTGGGAGTGCTGGGCTTCGTGAGAGTGAGAGAGAGATCATCTTGGGCTGCTTTTGCTTTTATTGTTTTTATTTTTTCTTTCTTCTGGCTGTTGAGGTGCAGACCGTAGGGGGTATTTTTATCTTTTTCTTTCTTTCTTTCTTATTTTTTTAGTGGCTAGTTAGGTCTTAGACGGGATATTCATTTTCCTTTTTACGTCTTGGAAGGTCTTGTGCACAGACCACGTAGGCGGCGGCTTTTACTTCCCAGTTTTCTTTCTTAAATTCTTAGTTGCTGTCGATTGATTTTACTTTATTTTTTTAGAGCTTTATGTTTTTGTTTCATTTTAGATATATGGGAGGCGGCGGCTGTCTTCATTTGCTGAGACTTTTTTCGTTTTCATTTTTTGGAGTTTTAACTTTAGTATTTTTTACGTTTTAAGTTTTAGAGAGACGGCGTGGAGCTCTCTCCTGTTTTTATTTTATTTTATTTTTTTCTTTTGCTGGGTTCTAGTCGCTTCTTCGTTCTTTTCGGTTCTAGAGCTAGAGAACTTGGGTCGGCTCTTTTTTTTTTACGTTCACGTCTTGCGGGTTTCAGACATTTTGTTTCATTTCTCGGCGGTTTGGCTTCGCAGTACTTCCTCTTAGTTTTATTTCTGTTGTTTATTATTTTTCTACGTTTATTTTTTTACAGTAATTTGAAATGTTAAGATTCATTTTTTTAGACATTTTACTAATTTAAAAATGATAGACTAGAATTTTAACTTGGGATTCAATTAGTAACTCATGATTATTTTGGATTGGATTTTCTTCAAGATTATGAAATTCTGAATATTAGCTTGATAGATTTTATTTCATTTTGCCTATAGGAAGAATTAAAGTTCTATGTTCTTGAACTTGATCAGTAGTAGACATAAAGACACGATTGATGCTTGAACTTGTAACAAGATTTTGATGGCTTTCTTTCACTTTTACACTTGCTATAAAATCTGTCAATCACCTTGATTATATTGAAAAGTGTGTTTATTGTTTTATTAACCGATCATGACTTCTAGGAATTGGAGCATGGTTGAGAGAATATGAAATTAGAGGAAAATCCAATCTCAAATTAGAAATGGGCGAAAATTGCATCCCAAGTGTTTGTTTTATTGCTTCTTATAAGTTTAGTTCAACTTCTACACATCTTCCTTAATTCTCTTGGTTCTTGGTAATTTTAGAAACACAGATTCACAGTTATTTTCATCTCTCATAATCGATACTTGATACACAAAAATCTCACAAACACTTTGATAACCCTTTGTCCCTGTGGAATACGATCCTGGACTTATCCTCGATACAACTTGACACTTTTACACTTGGAAGCACATTCGAGACCGAGTCAAGTTTTTTGTGCTGTTGCCGGGGACAACTGGCGTTTATCAGAGCGTTCATCTACTGCTGAGAGGACATTTGTGGAGCTGTGAACCTCTTCACAGCCTGGGTGACATCTAATTTTTTTTCCTTTTTTCTGTTTATTTTACTTTTTGCTTTATTTTCTGTTTTTGTTTGTATGACTGGTTGGACTAGGGACCAAACTTCTCGATTATTTAGGACAGAATCACTATCATCTTTTAACTCTGCATCTCTTTCTCTTGAATCGTCTCCTGACACTCATAGCACCATGGCTGAAAATGAGAATCATGATAGGGAAATGGTGAATCAAAACAGGTCACTTAGAGATTATTTGCAACCTGTCAGAACTAGCACACCCTCAAGCATAATTCAACCTTTGAATGCAAACAATTTTAATTTCAAACATGGAATTATTCCATTAATTCCACATTTTCATGGCATGGATTCTGAGAACCCTTATTTGCATATCAAAGAGTTTGAAGAGGTTTGTTTTACATTCATGGACCGGACTTGCACTGAGGAGGTTATTAGGCTTAAGTTGTTCCCATTTTCTTTAAAAGATAAAGCTAAAACACGGTTGAATTCATTGAGACCTAGAACCATAGGCACATGCCAAGAGATGCAAGCAGGATTTTTGAAAAAATTCTTCCCAATACATAGGACAAATGCTTTGAAAAGACAGATCATGAATTTTTCTCAAAAAGATTCTGAAACTTTTTATCAATGTTGGGAAAGGTTCAAAGATCTATTAGATTCATGTCCACACCATGGTTATGAACATTGGCGTGTGATTAGTTTTTTTTATGAAAGTTTGACACCTAAAATGCGCCAATTTGTACAAACCATGTGTAATGGAGAATTTTTTGACAAAGAGCCTGAGGAAGCATTTGAATATTTTGATTATCTTGCTAAAAATGCCCAATCTTGGGACACAACTGATGTGCATAATAGGTCTAGGCAAGTTGAGTCTAGTCATGGAAAATATACTTTAAATGAAGATGATGATTTGCGTGCTAAATTAACATTGTTGTCTAGAAAAGTGAAAGCCATGGAATTGAAGAAAGTAAATGAAGTGCATGTTGTCCCTAAATTTTCTGAGAAGTGTGGCATATGTGAGGATAGTGGGCATTCAACTAATGAATGTCCCACGATCCCTGCTTTCAAGGAGGTATTGTTGGACCAATCTAATGCTGTAAATATGATGCATAAACCATATTCTGGTCCTTACTCTAATTCTTATAATCCAGGATGGAGGAGACACCCAAATCTCAGTTGGAGGGGTGACCAACATGTAAATCCAGCAACCTTGGCTCCGGGGCCCTCTCAACTGGCAATTCAAGCACCTCCAATGCAAAAGAAGGGACTTGAAGATACGGTTCAACAGCTGAGTGTGACACTTCAACAGTTCATGCAAGGTCAAGCAACACTCAACAATCAGAATTCATTGGCAATTAATGACATACGGAGTTCCCTTACAAGGCTAACTACATCTTTAAGTACTCAAGAGAAGGGTAAATTTCCTGCACAGTCACAACCAAATCCACAAGGGCAGCCTTATCAAGTGCAAGTAGTAAATGAGAATCCTAACTTAAAGTCGGTCAAAGCGGTGACTACTTTAAGAAGCGGTAAGGTGGTAGACATTCCAGCACATGAGCCATACAATTCTGGTAAGGTTTCTAACCCCACTAATAAAGATGGAAAGCATGTGTTTGAGGAGCATGAGAAAATTGATTGTCCTATACTTGCTCCTTTTTCTCAGCATTTAGTTCCATTGCATAAAGATAAGCATCTCGCTGAAATTCTTGAGGTTTTTAGGCAAGTTAGGATTAACATCCCTTTGTTAGATGCTATTCAGCAAATTCCTGCCTATGCAAAATTTTTAAAGGATCTATGCACTGTGAAAAGAAAATTAAATGTGTATAAGAAAGTTTTCCTTACTGAGTAGGTTAGTGCTATCATTCAGAGTAATACACCACCTAAATAAAAGGACCCTGGAGCACCTACAATTGCTTGTGTGATAGGAAATTCAAAAATTGGTCACGCTTTGTTGGATCTTGGTTCAAGTGTCAATTTATTGCCTTATACTGTGTATGAACAGCTTGGTTTAGGTGAATTGAAATCCACACCTATCATTTTGCAACTTGCTGATAGAACTATAAAAATGCCTAGGGGGATAGTTGAGGATGTTTTGGTTCAAGTTGATAAATTTTACTATCCTGTGGATTTTGTGGTGCTTGGTATGAACTTGTCGATTCCATCTACCTTCCAAGCTCCTGTAATTCTTGGTAGACCATTTCTTGCTACATCTAATGCATTAATTAATTGTAGAAGTGGAATTTTGAAATTGAGTTTTGGAAACATGACATTGGAGCTGAATATCTTTAATACTTGCAGGCAACCTCAAGATTTAGAAGAAGTTCAGGAAGTTAATTTGCTGGAAAATATCCTTGATGAGGATTTTCACTTGAATCTTCCTTCCACTGATTTACAATTGTCATTAGAAAGTATTCTAAGTGATGTAAATATACTTGATGATACTTCTAATGTTTATTTTGCAGGAACTGATCATGGGGTGCTTTGGCAACCAATGTTTGAAGAGTCGCCACCTTGGGCAGCACCCATTAAACCATCTTCAGATGACAAACACCATCTCATTGGAGCATTCAGGACATTCAAAAGTTCAAATCTGAGGTTAAATCATTTATTTTATGATGATCTTTACTTGTTTAAATATTGTTCTGACCAAATTTTTCGAAGATGTATAGTCAACAAACACATCCAAAGTAAGATTTTTGATCCTGGTAAGTTTTTACTTTTATTTTGGCTGCATTCTTTTCAAAGTTGCCCAGGTAATTCCTTTTCCTTTTGCCTTCAAATTTTTCTTTTCCTATTTGGTTCTCTTATAGCTGTTTTGCTCCTTCACTGCTCTCTGTGTAAATTCTTTGGTTTCTCTTGCAACATTGAGGACAATGCTACAATCTAGTTGGGGGATAAAAGAGAATTTATTTTTCTGTTTGCATGCCTTAGACATATTGTGGTCCACTTTGGGGGAGTGCTAGTAATGAGTTGAAAGCAAATTAAATTCTCCATTCTTGAATTTTACATGCTGGAAAGTGATCTAAAAAAAATGATTTGTTAAGGTCATGGAACATGTGGAATGTAGTGCAAATATGAGTATATGTCAAAAGAGGGACATCTCCATTTTATTTAGTTGTTAAACCAAGGGAAAGATGTTAAAAGTTTTGCTAAAACACACAACACATACCTGGAATGCCTAGAAAGACTACATTGAGTCATTGTTTGTTGATTTATACGCCGGTTGTTTGAGATTCTAATGAACCATATCCTAATGGCTTAGGAAGAAATTTGAAATGAATTAAATGAGAAAATAGACAAGCCAGGGATCCCAAAAAAAAAAAGAAAAAAAAAAGTCCTTTAGGTAGGCTAGTGGTAAGGGCTGACTTGTGAAAGTGTGGGTAGGCGTACATTCATAGGCTCGATTCCCCCACTACCAAAAAAAAAAAAAACAAATTTACATTGGTGTATTGGAAAGGCTGCCTATTACCGGGGTCCTTACCAAATAAAAAAAGTAGGTACCTTTCAAAGTGGGAAAGTGACGGTGAAATGAGGCGCGGGGGAAGAAGGGATGTAAAAGACTTATTACAACGACTAGAAGTCATGGTAATAAGTCAAAATTAAGCGGTTGCACAATTGTCGCAAATGTTGTCGTTGTAATAAGTTATTAAGACGACCTACTAATGCAAGCATATTTCTTGTGAAAAAACCTTTAATTCCTCCCAAATTCCTAGATAGCCACAATATTTTGATTGAAATAAAAATATGAGTTATTTCAGGCTATATTAGTGTTGTCAAAAATAAAAGTAGCCCAATCTACTTATTTTTTTTGTAGTGGCATGGAGGAAAAGCTTGGTTCAACAATAGGCCTAGTGATTATGGTAGATGCTAACGACAATGGTACAAGTTGAGTAAATCTTTTAAGAGTAGAGATTTTGGTAGACATCACAAAACCATTGGCGAGAGGTTGTTTATTAAACATTAGAGATAAATGGTTCTGGATTTCCTTCAAATATTTTATTTTCATTGTTGTATAATTAAATATGTCAATAGAAGGTGCTCAAAGTTGGATTCTGAAAGGAGATTAGGAGACAATTTGCATATTCAATGTGGCACATGGTTAAGGGCAAGCATATAGAACAACCAAATTGGCATTCATAGAAAATCAGGTGGAGTTTGGGAAAAGGAAACCATCGGCGACATTTGACCAGGCAACTCCAATAAGATGTGTCTTGAAAATAACAAAAAAGGAAAGCAGCTACAAGAGGATGCAATTACGGATCCAGTACCACAAGATTCCACAAAATCAAGAAGTGATAAGTTGATAGATGCTGAATTTGGTAATAAGTTAAACAAAGGAAGTCAAGAGAGCATTGATCTATCACAACTGGAGACAATTTCATAAAAGAATGATTCTTCAATCATATCTTTTATGCGGGAAAATGACAATTTCCTCCAATATTTCAGTAAGCAGGTTGATCCTAACCTTTGCTAATAACGAAGGTCACATGGTTGATACCATGCATGGCAGGAGCCAGATTTGTTTTCCCTCCACCACTAATAATATGGTTGTTAATGTGGATATGTGGATGAAACGAATACATTATCCAATTGGAAGAGGAGAGCTAGAGATGGAAAAATAAAGGGATACTCATGTCATAGTTTGGAATCAACTATGAACTTGGATATCAATTGTTCTAATAAGAAGAGAAACATTGTCGGGAGAGGAAATGCGAGTTTTGATTGTTAAAAGAATCAAAATCCACACTTTTATTAGGGATGACCAACAAATAGAATTGGAAGAGGTTGTCCAACAACCCTGCTAGAAATTATGATTATGTTATACTAGAACTGTTAAGGGCTAGGGAACCTTCGGACAGTTTGTGAACTCCATCTTCTGGTGAGGGAAAAGCTCTCACTCTTGATTTTTCTTGTTGAAACAAAGTGCAAAAGAGACATAGTAGAAGCTATTCATAACAAACTGGGACTTGAACAATTTCGTGGTTTATAGTATTGGGAGAAGTCGAGGTATTGTTGTTCTATGGAAGAAGGAAGTACAAGTTGAGCTAAGTTCTTTTTCATAGAGTCATATTTCTCCAATTAGAAACCATTCTATTATGGATTAGAAATGGACTTTGACTGGTTTTTATGGGCACTCTGTAGTAGCAAAAAGGGTGAAAAGTTGGCAGCTATTAAGGTTGATTAAATCTAGCAATCAATTACCATGGATGTGCATGGGGGAGTTTAATGAAATTATTTCTCATGAAGAGAAGGTTGGAGCAGCAGTTAGGTCATACAAACAAATGGAGGTATTCTGAGATGTACTGGAAGAATGTGAATTAAGTGATTTGGGCTTCAGTAGATCTAAATATACATGGTGTAACAATAAGGAAGGAATGGAGTTCACAAAAGATAGATTGGAAAGAGTGTTCGGGAATAGTGATTGGCATTCCCTCTATGATCTTACAAATATTTAAATTCCTCCTGTCCAAAACTTTGATTACTACTCTTTGCTCATTTCTTGCCATAATCAAGAGAGGGATTTCATGCGTAGGCGGAAAATTTTCAGATGTGAGGTTAGTTGGGCGAGAAGGGAAGAATGTAAAGATGTTATCAAGAAAGGTTAGGGGTGTTCACTTCTCTTTTCTGGCAAAGTTGAGACCACAAAGAGAGGCTTGGATAGATGTAGGGACAAGCTGATGTGCTGGAGTAAAACAATTCATGGCAATCAAAGAAAGCTCATAACTCAAAAGAGAGAAATGACTAGGGAGCTGCAATTTTTGAACCATGGTCATTCCACTATGGCTATTAAAGAATTGCAAAGAAAAGCTGATTGTTTTCTTAAAGATGAGGATATGAAGTGGTGCTAGAGAGCTAAACAAAGGTGGATGCAAGAATGAGATAGGAATACCAGATATGTGTGCAAACCAAAGGAAGCAAGCTAATGCAAATACACGAGGTATCAAATGGAGAGGATTTATGCAAAAGGACAAGAGGAGATCAGTAGCATGTTCCAATCCTTTTATTCGGATATATTTATGTGACGCCCCCAGCTCCCACGTACGGACACGTGGAAATCGAGACGTCGGGATGATGACAACATGGGTCACACATCCCATCGCCAAGTGCTAAGTGTGTGTACATGCAATATGTGTACAAATAAAAACACGCAGCGGATAATAAAGTCATATAACTAAGTACCAGAATTTTTGTTTAATTACAAAACAGTTTAAAACACGCGTAAATAAAATATTACATGTTCAACACTATCTCAAATCCAAATACATATAATAAAAACAACTAAAAATAAAGTCCATAGATAAGCACTCCAAATCAATACTCCGGCGGAGCCGTCTCCTCGGGCTTAGCCTCTTCCTCCTCAACCTCTGCATCAAAATCTACGGTACCAAAAATGGTGCCGCAGGTAAGTAATATTCCAAATGCCACAAGATAAAAATATATTAAACTCTACAACAATATGCATGAAAAGATACCCAATGCACATGTCCCATAAAACATATTTTTCTACGCACGCCAAAAGTCTCATTTGGCCCAAAATATTTCCTTTAAATTTTTCCTCGCCATTATCCCAGATAATGGCCCAAAATCCAAGTCTCAAAACAATATCCGAATTTTCCTTAACTGAATGCACCATGACCTCCCCTAGGGGTCATCCGCAAGCCCTGGCTCCCTTCGTCACACCACGAGTAACGACCATGCGTGTGACTTCGTAATGAGCGATACCCAGTTTCGCGCCCTGCGCGTTTGTAGCCAAGCATCCTCTAGCCCCCGCCAGCAGAGGGCTATGGAGTCGGTACGAGAGCGTTACCATCCCGCCCGCTCCCGTTGTCGCCCAGCGACAACCCAAGGGACATCACTCAGTATATTACGCTCCCGAGTGACTAGAGGAGCTCCACCGAGATCATGCCCCATCTCGGCTTGGGGTCGTGATACACTCGCACCCAAAAATCCATTTACACATGAAAACTCAATTTTCAATATATAACACATGGATATGCATGCACAATGTAATGCAAATAATATTACACAAATTAACCAACGCTTTCCAAACATCCATAACAACCAAACAAGCAACTCCGTCCTCAAATCCATCCGACTCCCGACTCTTCGGACTCAGTCCAGAATAACCAACCAGTCACAAATAATTATTGTAAAAGCAATAATATATTTAAATCTAAAATGAAGTTTGGAAAATACTTACAGCGCTATATAATAATTTTTGAAGGATCGGTGAGCAGCAAACGGCGAAGAGAAAGCAACGTAACAGTGTAAATACACTGTGGCCGTGGGTTGTAAAATACCCACTTTTGATTGGGGACAAACCAAGACATGGGATTGATAGGAAATGACTTAGAGGTGTTTATGAAACTAGTGGAAGTGAAGGTTGGCCGTGGGTGGCGGCGAAAATGGCGGTAGAAGGCCAAAATACCCAAATCGGAGAGTTAACTCGTGGGGGCTGCTCCGGCGACGGATCGAGGCCGGAAATGGGTGGTTTAGGACGGCAAGGAGTCAGTGATGAAGTGGTGAAGAGGTGGTGGTCGGAGGTGGAGCGACGGCAGCAGATCGGTGCAAAAGCCGTTCGGCTTGGAGTGGCTTTTTCGGCTAAACGGCGGCGCGGATGGCGGTGAAACTTAGTGGGGATGATCACCGGCCGGAGGGGAAGAAAACTGGGTGGGTGGTGTGCCGCACGGTGGCCGGCGGCGGTAAGTCTGGGTGGATAGAGAAAACGAACGGAAATGGGAAGAGAGAGAGAGAGGTTCGAACGCATAGAGGGAAATCGGGAGAGAAAGGAAGAAAAGAAAGAAGAAGAAGAAAAAAGAAAGAAAGAAGAAAATGAAAAAGAGAAAAAAAAAAGATGGAGGAAAAGTAATGAGGTCCAATCCTCACTTCTGGAATCCAAAAACTGATCCAACGAAAACAACTTTAAAAGCAATAAAATCAAGAAAATAGTTTAAACACAACATAAAGCTAAAATATAATAAATAACTAATAAAAACTAACAACTTAATCTTAAATCCAAAGACAAGCTAAAATAAATTAAACAAAAATTTAAACTTAAACAACAAATAAAATCAAATTAAAATATGATAATTTAAAATAAAAGAACCATTATTTTAATTAAATTAAAATATTCATTCAGTGAAAATATACATAAAAACGGGGTATCACAATTTACTACATCACAACTAAAAGGGATTACTGAAGCACTAGCATGAATTGGCTCATTAGTAACAGAAGAGATAAATATCGCCTTCCTAAAAGGCTTTTCTAGAGAGGAGATCTAAAAGGCTATATTTGAGATGAATCCTTTTAGCTCTCCATGACCAGTGGGTTTCCAGCTATTCTTTTTTATCAAGATCATTGGAGTATATTGGGGAGTGGTCATTGGTGCAACTAAGGAAATCCTTAGTACAAGGATGGGATTTGATGATGTGAATAAGACTTTCATAGCCCTAATTCAAAAGAAACTATAACGTCCTGTACTCGGATGGGTCGGAGAATTACTACCTGTCACCTATAATCATGTCTCCCAATACAAATATAATTTCCAAAGGTTTCAAAGCAAAATGTAAATTCATCTATTTCAACTTAATATATAAATTTCATCCACAAGGTCATTAATGTAATAAATCAAATAACATAAATCAATGTTTCCATAATCTCCCAATAACCTCAACATAATAAACTGATAATTTCGTAAGTCTCAATAGTCTAAATAACATAATGAAATCTAGATAATCAAATGAAACCCCTCTATTAGCAATGGTACCTTGAAGTACTCAACTCCCTATCCTAAGCTAGCCTTGCTCATATTTTCTATTCTTGATTCCTAGCTAAACCATCAACATTATCTTAAAAATATTGTGAAGAAAAGTGGGTGAGTTATCAACAACTCAGTAAGCAAAGAACAAATACTAGTATGTAAACAAGAGCCTTTTTAGAATGCAGTAACAAATCATTTCAGTTTCAATATGCAGGTCTCAAAACATTTGATCAGAATATCAGAGTGACATTTCAAACTGTTCATATTCAAAAATCAACTGTTCATTTACAAAGACCCTTTGGAATTACATGACTAAACATCTTCATCTTAGCATATCATTTCACATTATATCGTATCCCATCTTATCATATACCATGTCTAACCCCCGTGGTAGGGTTGTGCTATCCTCGGTGTCCAAACTAAGAAGTATCAGAATGTAAATATTTCCCTTATTCATTCTCGGAGCCTCGAGTGTGCATACAGAAAAGAACATGGAGAAAAACAATTTTGTTTCCAAAGTGGGTGTACTCATATCAGAGATGTTGGTACTAAACATATAATAGAATCGGAGCCATTGTATCAAAACAAAAAATAGAATCAGATATAGAATTATAATAGAATAAGAAAGTCATGCAAAGATTTTTCAGATGCATATCATATCAAACAGAATGTTGAACATATTCATAAAATTTTCACGTAATAAAAAATGGATTCAGAACATCTTCATATAACATGTACAAAATTCCTAGATTTCATCTTCACTCTTTTGCACATTTGATAAACAACGTGTCAAAATATTGCTCATGTCTATACCAGTCATGCCAAAAAACATTCCCTTTTATGCAGATTTTATGAGTAATGCAAAACACATAACTGAGATTGTTTTCCCATTTCTTTTCGAAATATATCATGCAAATTTTCATAAATCAACCTCAATTCATTTTTTTTATGCAAAGTCTAGCATATAAACCTTGCTTATCTGACTCTGGTAGTGTGTTCTCTACGTTCTGGGAATGTAACCTAATTATAATATTTGTACACACATTAATAACCAAACCAGCATATAAACTTAATTAACCAAAATTTTCACCCTCTTATGAATAGAATAAAGCAAGCCTATAAGTAGTTAAATTTATAGACAAGTCCAACACCCACTATTTATGGCAATAAATTAGCCCTCATTTCCTCCCGACATGTCGATCAATTAAACATTTCGCAAACTAACCTATCTCATACATATAACCAATTTATAATATTATAGAAGTCACTCCCACATGTCACAAGCAATCTCAATTAGCAAACACTTCAATCATGAACATCATCACAACTCACACCATGTCAAACGCAACTAGCCCAACATGACCAACCCAATCATAATCACAACATAAACCTGAAAAACCTCATAACTCAACCCAAAAAAAACCCTTACGTTAAGCTCTATGTCCAACATAATCCAACCCATCCAATCTTATGCCAAGAGAAATAACACAACCCAAGAGACCCTCTAATATGGACAATGACAATTTCAATTATCCCATATTCAACATCAATCCAATAGTAAAATTATAAATTTAAAGAAAATCCAACGTCAACTCTAATAGCCCATATATAAATAAGGACAGCCCATAAAACCAACTCAATTTGCCACATACATCCACCTTGACAGCCAACATCCACTCAAATGCCTACAACCAACAACACAATCCAAACCGCCATCCAATAATAAATCACACAAGTTACAGACTCCATTATTTAAAATATGTTTCCTAGTTTTTTTATTTTAGCAAACTACCAATCATAATAACCATACACATTTAAGTACAATGAGTCTAATATTCTAGTTATCATATCTAATCTCATTGGTGGCCAACAGAGTTAGTGAGCATAGCAACGCTATATAGTAATGTAAGTGTTGCCCTACGCAACACCTAGAATAATAAAGTCTTAAGATTAGGAAACATCACACGAGGAAATCACTCAAATTGAACGAGCAGAAGGAGGAAAGTTACCTAAGCGTTAAGAGACATAAATTGACGTCGGTGTCTAAGTTGGTCATGGATTAAAACTATCCAATGGTTACACTATTGAGAGAGAGCAGAAACTGAGGGTTAGCTATATATATAGCTTGTAGCGGTTAAACAAATGACAGAGAAAAACATACGTATAGATCAAGGTGCATCATACCGTGGTTTGGAAAATCTAAGGGAGCTGCATTAAGATATACCTCCTCTTTGCTTGGGGTCGTGATACACACTTACCCACAAAGTCCCCATTTTAGTTAGGAATGCAAAACCAAAGTTTTCCATTTTCACACCACAACAAGAGAATATAGTATAATTAATAATTTAATTACATGTCAATAACAAATAAGAATGTAGATGCATGATAGACAGTTATTGGATGGCATGACATAGCACAAATAAAACAAACACATAGTTCATCACATAGACATCACAGATTTCACAATTTCACAGTTTCCCACATTACACACTTCTCCCATTTGTTGTGCAAAAGCCATGCTCGCTCAGAAGCTCAGAACTCTCACCCCTCTATGCTCCCAAATGCTCAGAACTTGAGCTCTCCGCTCTGGTCCCAATGACACTGGTTCAAGCAACGAAGCTACCAGGGCTTCAAATTATACAACTGAGCCAACACTTAAGAGGTAACAAAGATGACATGGTAAAGATTATTTCCCTAATTTTATGATCGATATGCATATATATATATATATATATAATATGTATGTATGTATACTTTTTTCTTTAATATTCTTGTCTAATCATAAGGGCTTTTGATCATATTGAGGTCGGATGAAGGTGGTTTTAAGTATACATCCTAAGTTTATCTAACGAACTTCCTAATATATAATAATAAAAAATAAAACCACATGAATATTTGGATCACTTTGGTTCTCTATATAAAAGTATATATACTTTTGCGACCAGTTATTTCCAGTAAAATGACAATTTTCAACTAAAATGAGTCTGTTTTCGTCGCAAATAATCCTTTTGGTTGCAAAAGATTGGTTACAAATACCCGTTTTTCTTGTAGTGATATAAAGCTGTACATAGATATTTATTTATATGTTTCATTCATAGTAAGAAAAGCGCTTATATGTGGTTAGTTATTTACAACAAATATGACTATTTTTTACTAAAATTAAGTTTATTCTCATTGGAAACAATCATTTTCATCGCAAATAATTCGTTACGAATAATCACTTATCTTCTAGTATTTTGTATAAAAGGCAAAGAGAAAATGTCTATTTATTATATGAAATAATCAAATGCTGCAAATGTGACACCCCGTTTTTACGTGTATTTTCACTGAAAGAATATTTTAATTTAATTAATATAATAGTTCTTATATTTTAAATAATCGGTTTTTAATTGGATTTTATTGGCTGTTGAGTTTAAATTGCTGTTTAATTTATTTTAGCTTGTTTTTGGATTTAAAATTTAATAGTTAGTTTTTACTAGTTATTTATTTTATTTTAGCTTTACGTTGTGTTTAAAATATTTTCTTGGTTTTATTGTTTTTAAAATTATTTTCGTTGGATCAGTTGTTGGACTCCAGAGGTGAGGATTGGACCTCATTTCTTTTCCTCCATCTTTTCTTTTCTCTTTTCCCTTTTCTTTTTCTCTTTTCTTTCTTTTTCTTCCCTTTTTCTCCTTCCTTCCGCGCGATTTCCCCCCTCTCCCCCGTGCTTCTTTCTTCTTCTCTCTCTCCTCACCCACGCCGTCCAGCCCTCCACCCCCAGCCCACCGCCGTCCGGTCGGTGTGGCCGTCACAGCCACCGGCGATTGAACCCCCTCCATCCAGTGAACACCCCCACCGAAAATCTCCCCCATCCGGCCAGCCATTAGCCACCTATAGCCCATCTAAGCCGCACGGTTTTGAGCCGTTTCCGGCGCCGTCGCTCCACCTCCGGCCACCATCTCTTCACAGCTTCTTCCTCTACCTCTTGCCATCCTAACCCACTCATTTTCGGCCCCGATCCATTGCCGGAGCAGCTCCCACGAGCTCAACTCCGATTTGGCCTTTTTCCGCTTCCACCGCCACCCACGGCCAAAGCTCACTTCCCTTAGCTTCATAAACACCTCTAGGCCATTCCCTATCAATCCCGAGCTTTGGTTTGTCCCCGTTCAAAAGTGGGTATTTTACAACCCACGGCCACAGTGCATTTGCACTATTACGTTGCTTTTCTTTCACCGTTTGCTGCGCGCCAATCCTTCGAAAAATAATATATAGCGCTGTAAGTATTTTCCAAACTTCGTTTTAGATTTAAATGTATTATTACCTTTACAATAATTTTTGTGATCTGGTTGGTTATTCCGGACTGAGTCCGAGGAGTTGGGGGTCGGTTGGAATTGAGGAAGGAGTTGTTTGTTTGGTTGTTATTGATGTTTGGATTATGTTGGTGAATTTGTATAATTTTATTTGCATTGTATTGTGCCCGCATATGCATGTGTTATTTATTGAAAACTGGGTTTTCGAGTGAGATATGATTTTATTGGTAAACATGAACGTGTGGATTGATTGGTTTGATTCAGAGGCACGTGTAGGGATGGTAGTGAGCAGGGATGGTGGTAGAGTCCCGCCTGCGATTCCTGCCTACGGTGCACGCGGCGTAGGGATGGTGGTGAGCAGGGATGGTGGTAGAGTCCCGCCTGCGATTCCCGCCTACAGTGCTCTGATGGATTGGTTATTGGGCCATTTTCTGGGAAAATGGCGAGACTGGTTTTTGGGCCATTATCTGGGATAATGGCGAGGAATGATTTAAAGGAAAAGTTTTGGGCCAAATGGGACTTTTGGCGTGCGTGGAAAAATATAGTTTTTTGGACATGTGCATTGGGCATACTTCATGCATATTCTTTTGGTTGTAATATGTTTTTATCTTGCGTTGTTTGGATTTTACTTACCTGCGGCACCATTTTTGGTACCGTAGATTTTGGTGCAGATGTAGATTTTGGAGGAGGAGGCTCCGCCGGAGGCGTAGTTTGGAGTGCTTTTTATATATTATATTCGTCGTTGTTTTTATTG
Source organism: Carya cathayensis (assembly GCA_011037825.1). Lineage (NCBI taxonomy): Eukaryota > Viridiplantae > Streptophyta > Magnoliopsida > Fagales > Juglandaceae > Carya > Carya cathayensis. The sequence continues at coordinate 1,088,535 of QGSO01000216.1, read as the reverse complement.
GTATGTATTTGGATTTAAGATGTTGAATATGTAATATTTTATTTACGCTTGTTTTAAACTGGTTTGTAGTTAAACAAAAAATTCTGGTACTTAGTTATATGACTTTATTAATCCGCTGCGTGTTTTTATTTGTATACATATTGCTTGTGCACACACTTTTGGCACTTGGCGATGGGATGTGTGACCGTGTTGTCATCGTCTCGACGTCTCGATTTCCACGTGGCCGTACGTGGGAGTTGGGGGCGTCACAGCAAAGTTTGTTTAGATTTTCTTTTCACCACACCATTATCCTCTAATAAATTCCAATTGCTGTAATAAATAGACCAAATAAAATAAATTTATAGAAAACCCAAGTTGAGAATATTGAGATTTATTATTGCATTCAGGCTGCATTTAATATAGTGGGAGTCAAAAGTGTTGTTTTCATTTGTTTTTAAATTGTAAAAAGTGTCTATATTAAAATTATAGAAAATTTCAATGAATAAACTTGCAAATAGATTTTTTTAGTAAGCAAATAGACTCCAAGAAGCCATACCTTGATCCCAAAGGTGTAAAGCCAACATGCAAGACCAACAGGGAATATTGACACCTTCTGTTCCAACCTCCCCATCTCCAACTCAAACAACCACCTATCCTCTTCTCGTCTCACTAGATCATTGAATCTAAACAGCTCCATCACTGGCCTACACTTGCTCAAAAACACAACTTTTGTCCTTCCTTTCCAATCCCGCTTTCCTCTTTTCACTGCCAAATTTGCTGCTACTAGATGAACTTGGAGCCTAAACACATCTTCCCCAACCCTCCTCTGCAAACTTGCATGGCAACTTAGCCACTATAATGTCCATGTTTTCATACCTTCTAAAATCCAGCATTGGTACTTCTAGTTAAGTTGGAAGTCCAATCTCTTCCTCCTTGTTGATCTATTCAGGAAATAGATCTTTTCATTCAAAATACTCAAAAATCCTTTCAAATATGACTTGTATAGTTTTGAACTTGTGTGCGCTCCATTCACTCACATCCAACTCATCCATATTCACCATCCCAATCTTCATTCCTCCCTTCATTTCCATCTTGAAGCTTGGCATTTCTATGATCTTGCTCAAGTTTCCTTTAGTCTTTGGTGAATTGGGTTCACTCTCTTGCATAACCACTTTCAACTCAAGACCTTTTCGCACCTGCAAAACTCAAAATTCAGAATCATGGGTCATGCAAAGAACCTAAAAAAGTGACAAGAAAGAAGAAGAAGAAAAAGAAGAAGACCGAGACTCGCACAAGGAACTCCTGACAATTGATATTGCTGTATCATCGAAATAAACAGAAGAAGATTGCCAAAAAAAAAGAGCTTCATAAACTTGAAGAAATAAGCAAGGAAGACCAAATTGATTCTGAAAACTAGAGCCTTTGAAGGAAATATGCTCATCATCTTCTTTTGAAGACTGAGACCTTCTTCCATCATATTTAGCAAAAACAGTAGTACTGTTATATATGGATGCAGTGGTTAGAGAACTTAAAGAGTTATATTTGAGAAAAAAGTGGACAAAATAAAGAAAGTCAGACCATTCAAAGAGCTCCATACGTGGGGTTTCCTTGTGTAATTTTGTTTGTTTTCTGTACTTGGGGACAACCACTTCGGTGCAAACAAAGGTAATTAACTTCCTTCCCATGTCGGTATATGTAATTTTCTACACAACTTCCGAGTTCCCCAACGAACCTTTTAGGCTTGGTCGTATATCCCTTCAAAAATACCAACCAATAAACATTAGGAAATATGTATATATATATTGACCTGAAAGCCACTCACATGATTTGTTTGTATTAGAAAAATAATTTAATGTCACACACAAGAAGTGGGTAACGTAAACCTTTATTCTTATAGAGGGTATGTGCAATGCATGCTCTCGGTTCTACTTGATCATGCGGATAAAGGATCAAATAGGATAGATTAACCACCACTAAAGCATAATTAATGTCTTATCATAAGATATAATAGTCTAAACCTTTCATGTTTGTGTTTGTTTTATGATTTCTTGAGATCTGAGATGGAGATCATTTTATAGTTGTGGAGATTTTTAGTTGGATTTCAATTGGTTGTTTTGATTTGGATCAACAGTATTTTTGTGTAATTTGATCTGTTGTAGGAGTCTTTTAATCCATTCAGATATGTAGTAGACACATTTTAACCCATCTCAAGAACTGTAGTAGGGACACTTTGACCATATCATTATATATAGTAGGTAGGGATATTGTTAAGTAGAAGTACTTTTAGGTGTTTAAGTTTCGTGCATGCCCTTTGTAAAAAGATGGATTATTTCACCTTAATAAGTTATTTTTTTGTACTTTTTCTTGGTGGTGTCTATTTTTTTTACAAAGAACCTGCACGAGATTTGTATATTTGAAATTTGTACAAATCATTGCTCTCTTCATAAATTTATGACTCAAACTAAGCGATGGATATGTTGTCGTCTTAAATTCAAGGATTGATCCCTCCCTATCGTTCTAATGAAATTGAACTACTTGTAATAAAGGAAGACATTATGTGACAACAAAAATGTAAAATTGCTTCTTATTTTCCCTAAGCAAAATGTAATACTGCTAATCAATCGATCCCTTTCTTCTTTCTCTGGGCAATACTAATTCTAAGAATTTTTGTTCTCGAATCTAATGCAACTCTTTCAATACATCCTTGATGTTCATCCTTTCCCTTGGAAATTCCATGGAACAAGCTACTCCAATTCCAAGTATCAAACTCAAGCCTTCTCTGATTTTGGAACTAATTGTAATTTGACTTTGATAATTGGGAGTTTCATTCGTTCTTGTCTCCATGCTGATCTTCTCTTTCCCAAAGAAGAATAGCTGCTTTGACAAATTCATGTAGCATAAAGCTGTCCTTGAACATGTCATCAGTTGGCCTTTTTCCTCTAAACATCTCCAGCAAGTGTATGCCATAAATGTATACATCACCACATGTTGTTACCTCGTTTCCCATACCATACTCTGTATATTCACATATAACACGTTTGTTTGAAAGGAAAATGAAAGTAAGTACATAGTCTTGGAATTTGTAATGAACTCGAGATGGAAAGAAAAAATGTGATATGAGAAGAGAAAATACCTGGAGGAGCATAACACATTGTTCCGCTTACTCCAATGGAGCTTGATTGATCAGTTGAACAATCTTGTGTGTGCTCAATAAGAAATCTCGCCAAGCCGAAGTCACCACATGTGCAGTCCTTTCTTCGATGAGAAGAACATTTCCTGGCTTGAGATCGCAGTGAATAATCGGTTTATCGCAATGATGATGAAGATATTCCATTGCATTAGCAACATCAATGGCGATATTCAACCTTTGAAGAAGACCCAAAATCTGTGGTTTCTCTAGAGCCTCATCATCATTTGTTTTTGGTTTGGATGCAACCACTCATCTAGATTGCCATTTACCATGAATTCATACACCAACGCCTTGAAATCATGACCTTGAAAGTCAACACTTGAATATGCTGAAAGTACTTTTACAAGATTCCGATGTCTGATAATTCTTAAAGCTTTGCGTTCAGCAATGAAACTCTTAGAAGCTCCATGGCGCAAGAGGTTGAGGACCTTGACAGCAATTGTACGTGAATCCTGATCAAGAACTCCTTTTGCTGAAATTACCCCATGAAATGCCTCAGGTTCCTATGGTTCCTCTAGACAAGAAAATCACAGACGACTCATGAACACAGCAGTAGAATATTTTTCTGTTTTAAGTTGGTTACGATGAGCTGTAAAGAATATTCTTTATTTTTTTGTTGTTATGCTGCCTAGCCAAGGCATTTTGTATATTGAGACAAAAGAAAAAAGTTTCTTCTCCAATTCCTTAACCTTCCACTCTGCCTGCACTCTGTTATTTGGTTTTCATCCTTTCAGCGCCAACTTTAATATGGTATCAGAGACAGGTTTTATTTCCTTTATCTTCATCTCTATCTTATGATTCTCTTTCACCACAATTTAAAGTTTTCACTACTTCCATATCCACAAACACTGAGCCCGCATCTTACACCCAAGCCATCAAAGATCCCATTTGGCGTGAGGCAATGAAGCAAGAGCTCAATGCTCTTGAGCTTAATGAGACTTGGACCATTGTTGATTTACCCCATGAAAAGAGAACTGTTGACTGCAAATGGATTTACAAATATAAATTCAAAGTGGACGGAACGTGAAGGCATCGACTTCCATGATACTTTCTCTCCGACTGCTAAACTTGTATCCATTCGATGTCTTCTTGCAGTGGCAACTATAAAAGGATGGCATCTCCAACAGCTTGACGTGAATAACGCTTTCCTATATGGCGAGCTCGACGAAGAAATTTACATGCGACCACCTCCAGGACATCCTGCCGCGAAGACTAATCAAGTGTGTCGTTTGAAGAAAAGCCTTTATGGGCTGAGACAAGCTTCACGGCAGTGGAACGCCAAACTCACGTCTTCCTTGGCTGAATTCGGATTCATCCAATCCAAGGCCGATTACAGTTTATTCACCAAGTCTACAGCAAACTCATTCATGGCATTACTCGTATACGTAGATGACATAGTCTTGCTAAGCTCAGATATCACGTCTACTACTGCTGTAAAGAAGTTTTTGGAAACCAAGTTCAAAATCAAGGATCTAGGGAGCCTGAAATATTTCCTTGGAATGGAGGTGGGACGTTCAGAGAAGGGGATACAGCTATGTCAGCGAAAATACGCATTGGACATCCTTGCAGAAACTGGGATGCTGGCGTCAAAACCATCTCGCCTGCCTATGGAGCCCAACGTCAAACTAAGAAAAGATGAAGGTGAAGCCTTCAAAGACCCTGTTCTGTACAGAAAATTGGTCGGCAAGCTCCTTTACCTCACACATACACGGCCGGACTTAAGCTAAAGTGTGCACTTACTCAATCAATTCATGGAAGCACCTTGTGTCCCTCACTATGATGCAATCCTCAGAGTAATCCGATACGTGAAAGGGACTCCAGGGCAGGGACTTTTCTTCCCTGCCAATTCTGCACTTGAACTTATTGCTTATTCTGATGCAAGCTGGGCAGATTGTCCTGATACACGGAGATCGACTACCGATTTTTGTGTTTTCTTAGGAAGTTCCCTTGTATATTGGAAATCCAAAAAGCAAACAACCGTGTCGAGATCCTCTGCCGAATCTGAGTATAGAGCGATGGCAGCCGTGGTCTGTGAACTTACATGGCTCCGATACCTGCTTGATGATTTATGCATCAACGTGTCGAAACCTGCAACTTTATACTGTGATAATCTTGCAGCAATTCATATTGCGGCGAATCTCATGTTTCATGAACGGACAAAGCACATCGAAGTGGATTTTCATCTGGTTCGTGACAAAATATCAGATGGACAAGTAGTAACATCCCATGTCCCTTCACATCTCCAAGTAGCAGACCTGCTCACTAAGCCTTTACATTCTCCTGCATTCACTCGACTTCTGTCCAAGATGGGAGTTATTAACATATACTCTCCATCTTGCGGGGGGATGTTGAAATTACCCCATGAAATGCCTCAGGTTCCTACGGTTCCTCCAGACAAGAAAATCACAGACGACTCATGAGCACAGCAGTAGAATACTTTTCTGTTTTAAGTTGGTTACGATGAGCTGTAAAGAATATTCTTTATTTTTGTTGTTGTTATGCTGCCTATAAAATGCCAAGGCATTTTGTATATTGAGACAAAAGAAAAAAGTTTCTTCTCCAATACCTTAACCTTCCACTCTGTCTACACTCTGTTATTTGGTTTTCATCCTTTCAGCACCAACTTTAATACCTTTAAACACAGACCCAAAGCTACCAACACCAATTAAATTAGCCGAGGAAAACCCGTTTGTAGCTTTTAGGAGACTTTGATAAGATACATTCAAAAGATAATTTTCTGAGTTTCTTGAAGGGTTTTCTTTTCTCTTCTTTCTTAGAGAAAAGAGTAGACACAACAAAACCAAAGTCATTCCAAGAAGTGCAACAAGTAGAGAGATGATCAACTTCAAGGTAATGGTGAGCTTTTGTTCCTTCTTGGATTTTTTGAATTTACATTTGGCAAGCTGAAACTCTTTTAACCCTCCACAGAGGCCACCATTTCCCTTAACTGAAATTGCACTTGCATTACAGAAAACTCCTTTTGTTGATACCTCACCCTCAAAATTGTTGTAAGATAGATCCAATTGTAGCAAAAAGTTAAGACGCTCCAAAAACTTTGGAATTTCTCCAGACAAATTGTTGTTAGAAAGATCTAAAAATTAATTACCTCTTAATGATTCCAATGATGAAGGTATGGGTCCTTGGAAGAAGTTTTTTCTCATGCGAAGAACTTCAAGTTTTACACAGCCGCCAAGACTAGCTAGGATTTCACCAAATAACTTATTTTCAGAAATATCTGAACCTTCTAGATTTTTTAAGTTTCCTACTTCCATGGGGAGGATACCAGTAAATTGGTTTGTGGACAAGTCCACAACAATTAGTGAGAAGGAGATTAGACCCATGACTTGTGGAGGGATAGCACCACTGAGCTTTTATTCCTAGAAAGAACCAATTACACCAATTTTTGGCACTTAGCTAGCCTTGGAGGGATTGCACTATGAAGATTATTCGTTCCTAAATAAAAATTTATCAATACTGTTAAGTTTCCTAGAGAGGGTGGAATGTTCCCTGAGAGGTTGTTTGTAGATAAATCCAAAATTCTTAGCTTCCCGAAATAGCCGATCTCAGAGGGAATATTAGCTGAGATTCTGTTCTTGCCAATCTCCATCCACTCCAAGTTGATGAGATTTCCTAAGCCTCTTGGAATGCTTCTGGATATTCTGTTTTTTCCTAGATCCAAAATCATAAGAGTAGTTGAGAAGTTGCTAATGCAATTAGGTAACACACCGCCAAGGTTATTTTTACCTGTAGCAAAAATCCTGAGATCCGTGGCATTAGTGAGAGAGCAAAGAAAACTCAAGTCATTTCCTCCACCATGTCCAAAGAGATTGGAGTGAATGGAAAATGTCTCAAGTCTGTATAGCATTTCTGCATAAGGAACTTTTCCAGTAACTTCATTGGAGTGCATATACATCTTATTTAGGTATGACGCGTTAGCTACTGAAACAGGGACAGATCCAGAAAACTGATTTCCAAAAATGTGAAAATCTTGGAGAATGGGTAAGGTGATGCCCATGTCCCAAGGAAGACTCCTACATCAAATTGTATTATAGAAGAGAGATTAAAGATTGATGGAGAAACTGTACCAGAAAATCTATTTGAACCCAAACTCGAATATGTAAGTTTCATCAGCTGGCCAAAAGATTTAGGAATACTCCCACCAAGTTATTATACAGCATCCAGTGTTCCAGAGAAGATAACTTTCCAAAAGGTGGGATACTTCCTGTTAGGTTATTATTGTAAAGAGACAGTCGTCGGAGCTTGGACAAGGTGGAAAGCTCAGTTGGGATTTCTCCAAATAGTTGATTATAATGAACTCTGATGTAGATGAGATTGGTGCAACCAGATCTATTCCTTGGAATTTGGCCCCCGATACTGTTGTTGCCTAATACAAAGATTTGCAGTCTGCGCAGACGCCCAACTTCTGGTGGGATTATATGAATAAAGCTGTTTTTTAAGAGGATTAGTTTCCTATGAAAACTCAAGTTTCCTACTTGTGGTGATATGAAGCCCCCCAAATTTTGGGATTGCACGTCCAATTTTGTGACTCTGTCATGATGTTTTCAACCACATATAACACCTCAGCTGCGGACATGGATGCTATCATTTCAGAAGCTCGGAAAACCAAGCAGGTCATGAGTTATCTTGGCCTACAAGTCCAGCAAGGCCAACCTGTCAATCTCATTCCCTCCGCCAACCACAAAGGTGATGGACGAGATCACAAAGCAACAGATGAACACAAAATACTACATGCAGAAAGAAGATGATGCTTGCGCCATGAAGAATGGCTGAATTAGAAACTGCTTCTAACAGATCGAGGCGATATTTATTTTAGCAGCTCAAAAGGCAGTATAATTTATATATATATATATATATACACATCTTGCGAAGGTCGTGTTTCTCTGTCTATACATATTGCGAAACAATTCTGAATGATGTCCAATTACTAGAAGACTTGAAGTCAACTTTTAGCGTACCCTACTTTATGCACATACAAAGGGGTGTTGGATCATTTATCGAAATAAAAATTTTATGTACAGTTATTTTTATGTACTTTTTTGCACACTTTATTGATGTGATTGACCGTATATTAAAAAAATTTATGCAACTAATTATATTAGTAAAATGCGTAAAAAGTACACAAAATTAACTATGCGTAACGTTACTCTTTATCGAAGTCAAGATAGTGGCGTAAAATAGTAAAAAAATTATTATTTATCGAATTATGCATCAAATGCTATTTATTATTTGAATAATGTTACTTTACTCTTTTATTGTCTCTTTATTTTAACCATTCATGTATTTAAATTTTTTTTCATTTTTTTCTTTTACTTTTTTTTTTAGCATTTTTTTCTTTTACTTACTGATTAAGAAAATGATTATTAGTGTATTGATTTTTTTTATCTTTTAAAAATATAAAAAGAATTAAAAAAAATTAAAAAGTTGAATTTTGCCTAGGTGACACGCCCAACAGCCATTGCTTGGCAGCATCACTCTTATTATTTATTCTGGGCCATAGTGTTTTCGAAATTTATTATTTATTAAATATAGAGAATCAACCACGTCGCTACTAGTTAATTAAAAAAGCTACATTTAATAAAATACCAATCTTAGTCGACACACGTAAATAAATCAAAATGCAATAATAATATAACCACCTAATGATCAATTTCATTATATGAATCATGATTGACCATGAACAAAATGAAATTAAATAAATAGACATAACGTGTTCTCCAAGGAGTCTCAATATATTGGCTTATATATCCAGCTAGCACATGAAGATAAGCAATAAAATACTAGTCAATATTTAGAAATAAAGATATTTTATTCTCAAATTGGTGTGTAAAGCACATTATTCATATAAATTAAATCATAATATTTGATTTATAAGATTTAAATTTTATAATTTATCTTTTAAATCAAATCATGCATACAATGTAAGCATTTGATATGTTATGCTCTACGCACCGATTTGATAATATAATTTTTTTAATGAATTTTAATCCTTGCAATTTTGTCAACATGCACCTCACAAGTTAGATTGAGGCTAGGGAGACAAAACAAAATATAAATCATGTAAAAATAGTCTCTTCTCTACCTTCTCTTCTACCTTCTCTATAGAGAAGGAAGATGAGGAGTTTGTTGTCACATCTTACTCTTAAAGGGTAAGGGTGATTGCAGTCACCAGTTATGGTGGTTGATTGTCGTGGAGGGAATGGAGGATTTAAAAGTTAATTGGGACAAGCTCTGGTTAACAAAAGAGGATCATTCGATAATAGAGTTGGACGAAGGAATACCGGATGAAGTAAAAAAAAAAAGGAAATTGAAGTTTGGTGGGTAAGGTCTGTTTAGAACGGTACATTGGAAAAGAAGTTATCTGCTCTGCAATGGTGTATGAAGGGTGAGAAAATCAGCTTCCTTTCTGGAGTTCAGGCCAAACGTGTTCATTGTTATGTTTGACATCCAAGTAGACAAATAGAGAGTACTAGACAAGAGACCTTGGTTTTTTTACAACAATTTGTTTATCCTAAAACCGTTTGACAGTTTTACCCAACCACATAAGATAGTTTTGATCAAATGATTTTCTAGGTCCAAATGCATAACTTACCTTTGGCATGTATGACTCAAGAATGTTGAGAAGAAATTGGTGGCACTATTAGCAGGGTGATCCACATAGATGCACAAGTGGGTGGATGTAGTAGGGGAAATCATCTATGGGTTCATATAGAATTGAATTTGACATGGGCCATATCAAGAGGTTGGACAACTATGGTGCAACAAAATCGTTTGTGGGTTCCTCTAAAGTATGAAAAATTATCACGCATATACTTTAAATGTGATTGGATAATTCACGGCTCTCAGGGATGCCTAGTGATATCCTGAAGGTTATGTCTACTGAAGTAGTTGACCAATTTGGGCTGTGGTCACATGCAGATCCCAATATGCAAAGGAGACCTGCAACAAAATCAAATAATCAGGAGAACAAAAGTTTCAGAGAAAACTCAAAAGAAAATAATTGATTTTGCAAAGAAAAAGAAAGTTTTTCTGATACCAGAATTGGTCCGATAATGATTGTTGACAATGAAGGCAACTCAAGAGATGGAAAGAACAAAGGTGGAGGAGAAACATTAAGGGACTAAGGGAGAGGGAGAGGAAACAATTTATTCTTAGGAGGTGATGGAGGATTCGGGTCAACAGAATGGTACAACGACCATTATTGTCAAGCCCCAATAGAAGGCCCAAACCACATGACCTATACTCTAAAAGGACTAGTCAATGATGCAACTAGAGCCCCATGGAACCTTATAAAGAGTAAGAATTTCTCATTCCCAAGCAATGTGGGACCCTATACACCACTTACCCTTATCCTTATCATATGGGTATCACAATCTACTCCCCTTAAATTCCCGACGTCCTCGTCGGGCTTGTTCGTTGTAGGTGGCACGGCTCAACTTCCACATTTCTGGTTGGGATAGGCTCTGATACCATTTGTAACGTCCCAATAGAAGGCCCAAACCACATGACCTATACTCTAAAAGGACTAATCATTGATGCAATTGGAGCCCTATTGGAACCTTATAAAGAGCAAGAACTTCTCATTCCCAAATAATGTGGGATCTCATACACCACTTACCCTTATCCTTATCGTATGGGGTATCACAATTACAGAAGGAAACCAAGTGTTAATTGGGGAGGAGATATTGTGAAATTTTATTGATACTCACAAGTGCATGAATCGTACCAAAATATAGTTTAGCAAGAATGAAGTTGAACCCATAGGTACTTGTAAAAAATGTAGGAAATCAATCAAATGTAAACTAAATAAAATCTAATCTAGTTAAGAAAAATGGGTTCTATAATAAAACAAGAAATTAAGAACTAAACAATCAATATATTAAAGCAAGAAATATTTAATTTAATAAACTAATTACAATAAAAGAACTAAAGTAAATTCAATAGATATAAATTAATCCAAACAATGTATAAACTACTAATGGAGAATGAAATAAGGTTTTGGAATCCACCTCATTAATTCATAATAATATATTTATGATAATTGATTCTTCCCAAACGTCTACATGATAATCTAGAAATCAATCTTCTCATCATGGAGAATATCATCGTTGAAACCCATTTTCTTTAAGAAAATGTCTAAAGTATGTTCTTCTTCGATCAAAAATATAAAATAAAATTATCACTTATATCTGTTAAAACAAATTACAAAAGATATCATATTTAGTTTTAACAAAATTATGAATCAGGCTCTCAACTGATTAAGATTATTCTAGATCATGAGAAAAATATGATTGAATTCATATCAAGAATTCTCTCTCTCTCAATTGGTATGAACTAAGAACAACAGATTGTTGAATGCACAAACAACTAGGAAAGAATCAATCTCATAATAATATTATTAATCTTCAATAAGGTTTTATCCTCAACCTTAATTAAAAATTTATCTAGAAATATTAATGAAAATAAACGCTAAAAACTGAACGTAAATAAACATCAAAATAATATTTAAAAGAAACTAAAGAAAAATAAAAATCACAGTGCTATGATAATGTAAACATAGCCGTAAAATTGGAGGTCGAACCCCAGTTTTTTTGTGGCGCCCTTAACCCTCACTTGGGATTGGAAAAAGCTCGGAGCGTCGGGACAAGTAACACAAGGTTACATATGTAACAGCCCGCTACAAATTCAATGGTGGAATTTCTATAAACTTTAGGAATCTCGTGAAAACCCCATAAGTTTTCACGAATCGACCAATCGCACAAGTTTTAGTTTGTCAACATAGTCAGTGTTATCACTCACTATGGTGACAGAATTGCGATTTTAATTGTTTCAGGTAGTTAGAAGTGTCAGAATATGTTATGGTCTGCACCACTAGACTCAGTTGAATATTTAAGATTTTATGGCCCAATAACTCATTTTCATAATTTCGGACGAAACGGCTATTCGAAACTGTGAATTTATTTATAGTGGCACTTTGGGGTTGAGTTTTGGTAAACGGTTTTCATTGTAAGTTAATATGAATATTTATGATTTTTTAGTACTAAGTTTATTACGTTTTTTTTTAGTGAATAGTAACCTCGATAAGCATACTAAGTGCAGTGTTTTCAAAATCACAGTGTGAAATGTCCAAATTAGGTTAGAGAAGTTTTATTTGGACACTTGACAAGATCTTAGCCACACATAGTGAATAGTATTAGATACTTGGCATAAAGGGGAACTATTAGATGGATTTGTGAAGGAAATCAAGGTGTAAGATCATGCCACCTAAGCAAAACCCTTTTCATTTGATCAAACAAATTGAGCCTGATCAAAGAGGGTTTCAACCCTAGTGAAACCCTAAATGGTTGGAATCCAATTAAAACCCCAAAAGATTGGTTGAAATCGAAACCCTAAACGGTTTGCCCAAACCCTAAAGTTAGCCTTCAAACCCTTTTTTTATCCAATTTCTAGCATTGTGTTTAATCACTTGATTAAATCACTTCCACATGCTATTAATTTCTCAAATCCTTGTTATGACATTTTTATCCAACCTTTTAAACCTTGGAAATTTGATTGGACCAAGTGTGATACCCCGTTTTTACATGTATTTTCACTGAAGGAATATTTTAATTTAATTAAAATAATAGTTCTTTTATTTTAAATTATCGGATTTTAATTGGATTTTATTTGTTATTTGAGTTTAAATTGCTGTTTAATTTATTTTAGCTTGTTTTTGGATTTAAAATTTAGTAATTAGTTTTTATTAGTTATTTATTATATTTTAGTTTTACGTTGTGTTTAAAATATTTTCTTGGTTTAATTGCTTTTAAAGTTGTTTTCGTTGGAGCAGTTTTTGGACTCCAGAGGTGAGGATTGGATCTCATTTCTTTTCCCTCATCTTTTCTTTTTCTCTTTTCTTTTTCTTCTTTCTCTTTTCCTTCTTTTTCTTTCTTTCTTTCTCTTCCTCCCGGTTCTCTCCCGCGCGACTCTCTCTCTCCACACCCATTTTCGTTCGTTTTTCTCTCTCCACCCAGAACCGCCGCCGCCGGCCACCGTGCGGCACACCAACCACCCAGTTTTCTTCCCCTCCGGCCGGTGATCATCCCCACCAAGTTTCACCACCATCCGAGCCGCCGTTTAGCCGGAATAGTCACTCAAAGCCGAACGGCTTTTGCTCCGATTTGCCGCCGTCGCTCCACCTCCGGCCACCACCTCTTCACCACTTCATCACCGACTCCTTGCCATCCTAAACCACCCATTTCCGGCCTCAATTCGTCGCCGGAACAGTCCCTACGAGTTAACTCTCCGATTTGGGTATTTTGGCCTCCTACCGCCGTTTTCGCCTCCACCCACGGCCAACCCTTACATCCACTAGCTTCATAAACACCCCTAAGCCATTCCCTATCAATCCCGAGTCTTGGTTTGTCCCCATTCAAAAGTGGGTATTTTACAACCCAGCGGCCACAGTGAAATTGCACTGTTACGTTACTTTTTCTTCGCCGTTTGCCACTCGCCGATCCATCAAAAATTAATATATAGCGCTGTAAGTATTTTCCAAACTTCGTTTTAGATTTAAATATATTATTGCTCATACAATATTTATTTGTGATCTGGTTGGTTATTCCGGATTGAGTCCGAGGAGTCGGGGGTCGGTTGGATTTGAGGACGGAGTTGTTTGTTTGGGTGTTTTGGAAGTTTGGAAAGTGTTGGTTAATTTGTATGATTTTATTTGCATTTCATTGTGCATGCATATCCATGTGTTTTTTTATTGAAAATTGGATTTCCATGTGTAAATGGATTATCGGGTGCGTGCGTATCACGACTCCAAGCCGGGATGTATTATATTTGGAGTGCTTTTGATGTATTATATTTGTAGTTGTTTCTATTGGTATGTATTTAGTTTTGAGATGTTGTTGAACATGTAATATTTTATTACTCGTGTTCTAAACTGGTTTATATTTAAACAAAAAAATTATGGTACTTAGTTTTAAGACTTTATTATCCACTGCGTGGTTTTTATTTTGTACACATGTTGCATGTACACACACTTGGCACTTGGCGATGGGTTGTGTGACCCATGATGTCATCATCCCGATGTCTCGGTTTCCACGTGTCCGTACGTGGGAGCTGGGGGCGTCACACCAAGAAAATTTGGATTTGGGCTTGATAGCAACTCAAGCCCTAACCAAACCCCCTTTAAACCCCAAATTGAAGCCCACTTGGTTGAGGCCCACGAATTTTGGCCACCTTGGCAAGGCTTCTTGGAGAAGTTTCCTCCCCCACATGCAGACCATCCACTGCCCTTGGCTGCACCCAATAGGGCCTTGATGAGATGGAGAAACCCACTCCATCAACCTTCATACCTCACAGCTTTTGCAGGCTGTCTTTTCCCCTCTCTATTATCCACTTTATGTCACATATTTACCTTCAATAAATGGTTATTCAAGTCCATGTCTTCCCCCTCCAGAAGTATAGAGTCGTGCAAGACATACTTCTTTCACTTTAATCATTTCTTCACCCCGTTCTTAGAGAGAAACCCAAAAGAGCTCTGTCGGGCAGATTTCTGTGTCTTTTTGAGTGGAGATTTTCGACCCACATTTTTATCCAACCTTTTAAATCTTGGAAATTTGATTGGGTCAAGAAAATTTAGATTTGGGCTTAATAGTATCTCAAACCCTAACCAAACCCCCTTTAAACCCCAAATTGAAGTCCACTTGGTTGAGGCCCACAAATTTTGGCCACCTTGGCAATGCTTCTTGGAGAAGTTTGCTCCCCCATATGGCAGACCATCCACTACCCTTGGCTGCACCCAATAGTGTCTTGATGAGATAGAGAAACCCGCCCCATCAACCTCCATACCTCACAACTTCTGCAGGTTGTCCTTTCCCCTCTCTATTCTCCACTTTATGTCACATATCTACCTCGAATAAATGGTCATTCAAGTCCATATCTTCCCCCTCCAGAAGTATAGAGTTGTGCAAGACACACTTCTTTCACTTTAATCACTTCTTCACCCCGTTCTTAGAGAGAAACCCAAAAGAGCTCTCTCGGGCAGATTTCTGTGGCTTTTTGCGTGGAGCTTTTTGACCCTTTGTAGGTATTTTCACACAATTACTCCTTCATAAAAGTTGTTCCTGTTTGCGTATAGTTTCTGTAGATATATTATTCATATCATTCCGTGGTCATTTTGTCCATCAAAAGTATTTTTAAACATGGAAAGGTCATTCTAGGCGTGAATCTGGAGAGTATGTTATGTTTTGGAGTTTTTGACCAAGCTAATGGACATATCTTGGTCCAAAAATTTATGGAGTGTTGTTAGCATGTTTTTAAGAGTGTTCATTGAGGTTTTGTTGCATGACTAAAGCTTTTTTGTGGTTTGATCTTACTCTAAAGGCTTTGATATTTTTATATGATGATCATAAGTCTCTTAGTTTCATGTTAGGATGTTATTTTGAAGATATTTTGTATTATTTTCAAAGATATGATTTTTCTATGCAAGAGGATTTCGGTTAGGCCTAGGATTTGATGTTTTTGTATTAGATCCATGTTTTATTGAGTTTTAGCCATGTGATTTTAAGTTTTATGCTTGGATCGTATTTAAGACACATTCTTAAACCATGTGATTCTTTATTTCAAAGATCTCAACTTCTTAAGCCATTGATCAAGAGATTTATCAAAGCTAGTTGAGGAAAAAGTTTCTGTTTTTGGACTAAGTGTAAAACCAAAAACTCCAAGTGTTATTTTGTGATTTTGGTGACTTTAATTTGATGATTTAAAACATGGTTGGTATTAGGATGATGTTATGAATATGTTAGAAGTAAGATTTGATTTTTGGAATTCTTGATTTAGGGTCAAAGCTTGTGATTCAAGTGTTTGAATCTTTTTACAAAAAAAAGTTTGGTGTTGATCATTAGCTTTTTCTAAATGGATATTTTAAGTATGGTTTTAAACTTAGGATTGGAAGATGTTTGTTGCAAAATTTTGGTTTAAGCATGAGTTTGAAATTGGAAGGATTTGCAACAAAAATCAACAGAAATGGCCTATGGATGTTTTCGGGCATAGTGTGTTTTCCATAGTTGTGATTTGTTTTATATTTTTCTAAGTTGATATTTGAGTTTAGGACAAAATTTGCATGAGGAATGTAAATTTTGAAAATTTTTTGGAGTTAGGATGTGAAATCCTTAAGTTAGGGGTAAAATGGTCATTTTCCCACATGTAGAGGGTAAAATGATAATTTTACTCTAAGTTAGCTTGTTTTCATGTTTATAATTGTTAGTAATTAAATTTCTAACTTTTAGAATACCCTCTTACAGTTCTTCGTGTTTCGTGCTTTATTCTTGTAGAACGCGATGATCGAGGTAAGTTAGCTTCTAACTTACTATCAGTTTACTGTATATGTAAGATGAGTAAGGGAACTACAATTTATGTATGTATGTTATCATATAAGCCATGCCATGCCATGTCATTACATGTTTATCTGTTACGCATGATTTATTCTTTCTTGAATATTTATCTGTTACACAATCTATTCTGTCATGTAATGTTGTATGTTATAAGTATGCCAAGTTAAGTATGCCATATGTTACATGTATGTCATATCATATAATATTCATTGTTGCAAGTATGACATCTGTTACATGTTCGGTCATGTTACGAAGTGTTTCCATCTCAAGTAAGTCATGTCTTTCAAGTTACGTTTGAGTCAGTTATGTCTAGCATACTCGTGATGTAATCATTATTATTGTCTGAGCATCTCCACTTGTAATTCACACGAGGTACTTTTGGCGAAATCATTTTGATTGTCAGAGTGCCGTTCAAATTTAGTTATGCAGATACTCCTAGCGTAATCATTCTGATTGTTAGGGTATTTTATTTAAAATACTCGTGATGGAATCATTCTGATTGTCAGAGTATTATTAGGTATTCCTGGTGTAATCATTATGATTGCTAGGGTACGTGTTTTAAAATACTCGTGATGGAATCATTCTGATTGTCAGAGTATTACTAGGTACTCCTGGTGAAATCATTCTGATTGGTAGGGTACGTGTTTTAAGATACTCGTGATGGAATCATTCTGATTATCAGATTATTACTAGGTACTCCTGGTGTAATCATTCTGATTGCTAGGGTCCATGTTTTAAGATACTCGTGATGGAATCATTCTGATTGTCAGAATATTATTTGGTACTCCTGGTGTAATCATTTTGATTGATAGGGTACGTGTTTTAAAATACTCATGATGGAATCATTCTGATTGTCTGAGTATCTCTGATGGAATATGTTGGGCGAAATCATTCTGATTGTTCACTATTTCTAACAAAATGACTGGCGGAATCATTTTTTATTGTCAGAATTCAAGTCCAAATTCATGTTAAGTAAAGAAGTAAGATTCCAAGTTTATGTTAAGTTAAGTTTCAGATCAAGTGCATGTTAAGTCAAGTTTCAGATCAAGTTCATGTTATGTTATGTTATGCTCACGTACATGTTATGTTCAAGTTCATGTTCATATCATGTTATGTCACGTTTATGATATGTTCAAGCTTACGTTCATGTTATGTTATGTTCATGTTCACATTATGCTTCAAGTTCACAATTCTGTCATGTTATGTTCACGTACATGTTATTTTCAAGTTCACGTTCATGTATGTTATGTTCACGTTCACATTATGTCTTAAGTTCACATTTATGTCATGTTATGCTCAGGTTTATGTTAAGTTCAAGTTCATATTTATGTTATGCATGTTCACGTTCATGCTATGTTTCAAGTCCATGTTATGTTTCAAGTTCACGTTCATGTTATGTTGCTAGTCCATGTTATGTTTTAAGCTCAAGTTCATATCATGTTAAGTTAAGTTCAGTTCACGTTTAAGTTCAAGTTATGTCAGTTATGTCATGCTATATGTCAAGTTATGTTATACTTACTTACGACTTTAATTATGCATTCATGCTTTTACTGCCATGCATGCATCATTAACCTGTGTGGAGGTTTTATGTTAACTTGTTGAGATTTGTAATCAAATCTCACTGTGGTAGTCCCAACTACCATTCCCCCCCGAATAGTAGATCTTGTTACAGGACCCGAAGGAGAATTGGAATCCGACCAACTGAACACGGTCGACTAGGTTACGGTGTGATATCTCTTTTTTACGTGTATTTTCACTGAAGGAGTATTTTATTTAATTAAAATATTGGTTCTTTTATTTTAAATTATTGGATTTTAATTGGATTTATTTAGTTGTGAAATTTATTTTATAGAGCTTTCTTAATATTAATTATTGTTTTGAGTTTAAATTGCTGTTTAATTTATTTTAGCTTGTTTTTTGATTTAAAATTAAGTAGTTAATTTTTATTAGTTATTTATTATAATTTAGCGTTATGTTGTGTTTAAATTATTTTATTTGATTTATAGCTTTTAAAGTTGTTTTCGTTGGATCAGTTTTTGGAATCCAGAAGTGATGATTGGACCTCATTTCTTTTTCTCATCTTTTCTTTTCTCTTTTTCTTATTTTTTCTTTCTTTTCTTTCTTTCCTCCCGGTTCTCTCTCTCCCGTTCGAACTCTCTCTCCCCCCTTCTCCGTCCGTTTCTTCGTGCCGTCCAGACCTGCCGCCGGTTTCCGCCGTGCGGCACACCATCCCCACCATTCAACTCCCCTCCGACCGGTGAACCTCCCCACCAATTTCCACAGCCATCTGAGTCGTCGTTAAGCCAGAATCTCCACTCCAAGCCGCGGCCTATTTTCCCTCCGGCGCCGCCATCGCTCCACTTCATCACCTCTTCACCACTTCACCACTTCATCACCGACCCCTTGCCGTCCTAAACCACCCATTTCTGGCTTCGATCCGTCGCCGGAGCAGCCCCCACGAGCTAACTTTTCGTTTTGGGTATTTTGGCCTTCCACTGCCGTTTTCGCCGCCACTCACGGGCAACCCTCACTTCCACTAGCTTCATAAACACCTCTAAATTATTCCCTACCAATCCCAAGTCTTGGTTCGTCCCCATTCAAAACTGGGTATTTTACAACCCACGACCACAATGTTTTTACACTGTTACGTTGCTTTTTCTTCGCCGTTTGTAGCTCGTTGATCCATCGAAATTATCATATAGCGCTGGAAGTATTTTCTAAACTTCATTTTTAGATTTAAATATATTACTGCTTTTACAATAATTATTTGTGACTGATTGGTTATTCCGGACTGAGTCCGAAGAGTCGGGGGTTGGATGGATTTGAGGACGGAGTTTCTTGTTTATTTGCTGTTGATGTTTGAGAATTGTTGGTTAATTGGTATCGTATCATTTGCATTGCATTGTGCACGCATATGCATGTGTTAAATATTGAAAACTGGGTTTTCATGAGTTAAATGGATTTTCGGGTGCGTGTATATCACGACCCCAAGCCGGGATGGGGTATTATCTCGATGGAGCTCCTCTGGTCACTCGGGAGTGGATAATACTGAGTGACATCCCCTGGGTTGTCGCTAGGCGACGACCGGATCGCACGATACAGTAACGCTGTCGTGTCGACTCTGTGGTCCCTTGGCTGGTGGGGACTAGAGGATGCCTGGTCCAGGTACGTGCTGGGCGCGAGACTGTGATCGCTCGTTTAGATGTCACATGCGTAGTTGTTACCTGCGGTGTGGCATAGTAGCTAGAGTGTGCGGATGATCCCTAGGGGAGATCATGGTGCTTGCATTAATTGGAATTGGTTTGGATATTGGATATGGGTCATTTTCTGGGAAATTGGCGAGGTTTTGTGAGAGGATATTGAGATCCATTTTCTGGAAAAATGGTAGTTCTTGGTTTGGATCATTATCTGGGATAATGACAAGGACTTGTTTTAAAGGATATATTTGGGCCATTATCTGGGATAATGGCGAGGAAAGGTTTTAAAGGAAATATTTTAGGCCAAAATGGGATTGTGGCGTGAGTGGAAAAATGTGAATTTTTTTGGGACATGCGCATTTGGCATCTTTTCATGCATATTGTTGAGTGTAATATATTTTTATCTTGTGGCGTTTGGATTATTACTTACCTGCGACACCATTTTTGGTACCGTAGATTTTGATACAGAGGTTGAGGAGGAGGAGGAGGCTGAGCCCGAGGAGGCGGCTCCGCCAGAGTATTGATTTGGAGTTGTTACCCTTGGATACTATCTTTATTGGTTTTTATGTTATGTACTTGGATTTGAAACAGTGTTGAACTTGTAATATTTTATTATGTGTGTTTCAAACTGGTTTGTATTTAAACAAAATTATGGTACTTAGTTATAAGACTTTATTATCCGCTACGTGGTTTATTTCTATACATGTTGCATATACACACACTTGGCACTTGGCGATGGAATGTGTGACCCGTGTTGTCATCATCCCGACGTCTCGATTTCCACGTGTCCGTATGAAGTATGTATTTAAGTATTTGGGACTTGGGGGCGTCACATACGGTGCGATCTCGATGATGGCATAGTATTTAACTAGGTTACTACTTGTACTTTTGGAGTTGTATCTCAAGTACTCTTTTGATCACAACCATTTTGGACTAGTGTGGTGATCATGGCTATTTAGTATGCCTTTATGTATGAAGTATGTTTCAAGTATTTGAGATATTTTTAGTTTGGTGCATAGTATTGCTAAAGAAAAAAAAATTATCCGCTGCGAATATTACATAATGCTAGATGCATGTTATGAACATTGCATCTTATATGTCATGAACGGGGGCAGGTAACCTTGTGTTGTATGTCCCGACGCTTCAGATGTCCGTTCGATCCCAAGCAGAATCTGTGGGTGTCATAACATACGCCCGTTTATGAAAGTTGAAGATGCAGTGCACCTAGAATGCATTTAACAGTATACAATATTTGCAGCAGATAACTTTTTTTTTCTATGAGCAATACACTATATACTAGAAGTACTATATCCCAAAAAATAAACTTATTTCATAAACTCACGTGATAAAAACTATCCAAAAGGGTTACAATACTTGTCCAATAGATCTGTAACAAAATAAGTACTAGAGATAATACTCTATAATTATAGATTTGAAATGAAACTACTACACTAAATTGCTGAGTTGCTCACGCAACTCGACTAGATATTTAAAATCACAGCCAAAAGGTGGATAACTGAAATTGTTAGTTCCTTGTCGTCGTGCTATGGACTATTCAACCTCTTCCAGTTTGCTATGAGTGGGTTCTTTGGATCTTGACACATCATCTATCATTCCAAGGGAAATGTAGTTTGGACTACCAAGTGACATTTGTTTATAAATATCAACAAGAAAACTACTAAGGTACCAATAGTATACATATGTATGCACGATAGTAAAATGGCATGGATGCATTATAACATGAATATGAATATGCGTGACATGACTTGACAAATAGCATGACTTGTGCTTGACTTGAAAATAACATGATTGCACATGGACATAACATCTGCTTGACTTGAAAAGAACTTAACAGAACTTGACATGAACATGAGAACTTGTTCAACATAAACATAATTGATTAAACGTGAAATTGTAGATGCTACACGGATCCCCTTGAGCTATGTGCTCCTGTCGATACTGTATCATTTCACAAGTATTTATGCTAACTGTGAGTACGTCATGCTAACTGAAGTGATAAGTCATAAACATGTAGTTGGCGCCACTGGTGGGGGTGCTTGATTTCGTTTTGGTAACCAGTTACTTAGGTCCAATTCAAAACCTGTTGAAGGTATTTTGTCAACCTTGGGAATTCCACACTAGTTTATGCACTCTAGCGTGGACAAATGCGATTTACTAGGATAACATCCCATCCTAGCACTTGGGGTTATGATAAAAATAATGACTCCAAATGCTTGAAAATATGTCATGACATACTCAATACATATGATGTGGCATGACATGTGCTAGGATGGGATGTTTCCTATAATCATGTTTCCCAATACGAATAAAATCTCCAAAGGTTCCAAAACAAAACATAAATTCATCTTTTCAACTTCATACATAAATTCCTCCACAAGGTCATCAATGCAATAAATCAAAAGACAAAAATCAATATTTCCACAATTTTCCAATAACCTCAACATAAAAAGCTGATAATATTATAAGTCTCCCTAAACCCAAATAACATAAAGAAATCCAAATATTCAAACGAAACCCTTCTACTAGCATGGGTACCCTTAGGTACTCGACTCCTTATCCTCAGCTAGCCATGCTCAAACTTTTATTCCTGACCTCCAATTGGATCATCAACATCATCTGAAAAATATTGTGAAGATAAGGGGCGAGTTATCAATAACTCAGTAAGCAAAACACATATACTAGTATGTAAACATGAGCCTTTTTAGATAGTTCGGTATGCAGAAATAAAACATTTTATTTTCAGAGTACATATCCCAAAAACATGCTATCAAAGCATCAGAGCAATATTTCACAAACTTTTTCCTTTTATGCCAGGATACAAAAGAAAAACGACGGGTGTACCGTCTATGATTGGGTGCGTGACTTAGTTGGTCCGAGTCATGCATTGAAATGTGGTTAATAGGAGAGTAAGACGAAGGTTTTAGTGTCTTAACCCTAAGGTGAACCATGGAGATTCACTTTAGTGGATAGGCATTCGAGGAAGAATGCTGAATTTGGAAAAGGTGACCCAAGTGAAATGTTGTCTGTGTTTCTAAGTGAAATGTAGTCTATGACTCAGGAAGACATAGAAGACGGGATAGAAGGAGAGTGTGTCTAACTGAAATGTAATCTGTGTTTCTAGCATATTGACTATAAGTGGATCCCGAAGGTTTTAGTATAGTAAGTGACACGTAAGAGCATGGGATACAAGGAGAGTGTTTTCAAGTGAAGTGTAGTTCTATTTTTAGTTCAATCACTTATGCATTTAGCTAGAGAATGACACTAAGGTTATGTATATGCATGTAGGTTGCCATCTGACATGCATATGAATGGACTGCATGAAATGCGTATGGCATGGAGTCAAGGTAAGTATTATGTTTATACTCTTCTAGAGTTTTCTAAAAGATATGAAAATGAGAATGAAATGATTTTTCTTTACTATGCTTTATGAAATGACACGGACAATATTTTACGAAAGATTGCCAAGTATAAGTTTTCAAGTATATATATGTAATGGCCCTTCTTGACAATCCTTTTTTATACACCCAAAGTACTAAGTGTATGCATGTGAATGGATGTCTATACGCAGTATGTATTGGATGTATTTTCACGAAATGAAATGTGAGGCTCATGCCTCATCCTTTAAGCGATGCTTTAAACAACCCAAAGAAAATGTGTTAAAATGTTCCTATGAACCGAGGTTTTAAAATGTCCCTATGAACTGATGTTTTAAATGATGCCTTGAAAGATGGTGTTTAAGCTCATGCTTTTAAATGACGTTTATGAATGAATGGACTACTGAATGAAAAAATAAAATAAAAGAATGAATGAAGGAAAGTTTTAATATATGAAAATACGTAACGGCCATATGAATGAATGAAAGGGTACGAAATGAATGGACAGATTGCAACGCTGGGTAAGTAGTACTAGTGGTGCACCCAGTGCTACCCTCGACTGAAAATGGATTCTCAACCTGTGGCTATGGGTGGATTCTCAACCTCTAACCCTCGCACGCAGGGCGTAACAGTGTGTAACAGCCAATGAAAAGTGATAAGAAAGAACGTATGTATACTCAGACTCTTTAAGAAATGAAGGCACGAGGCATAGGAAAATGTTTTACGAAAGAAAAGAAATGTTTTACAAAAAAGAATCATTTTCAAGAAAAACCCCGCCTCAAAATGTTTTAAATGAACGAATGTTTTATGTATAGTATGTATGTAATGATGAATGCATGACTGAAAACCTATGTTATTATATTTTGACCGTATGAAGTAATGCTTAAGAGCCCTTGACTCTTTTTAGTTTTTATGTGTGTCCTCCCAGGGACAAGACATACAGTGCGCATCAGGACGGACATGGCCCAAAAGGAAGGGCACAAAAGCCTAGGCACAATGTTTTATACGAAAGACTTTAATTATAAAGATTAATGTTCTCCGCTATAACTCTCTTTAAATTAATAAGCACATTTTATTTTATAAACGTAGAATCTTTTGTATCTTGGCATAAAAGGAAAAGGTTTTAAACGAATGGCAATTCCCTTCGTTTTTCTTAAAAACATTTTCTAAAGGTCCACAACAATGATAGGCATTACAAAGCACACTTCATAATTAATTCAATCCATCTGTTGTCAAACCCCATTTTTTGCATAACAACTTTCAAGTAATCCCATTCAACTCTATCATAAGCCGTACTCGTATCTAGCTTGAGACCTTACTCGTATCTAGCTTGAGGGCCATGTAGCCTTTCTTTTCTTCCTCTCATTTGATTTTGCATAGTATGCATAGCTTCATATGCCACAATAATGTTATCAAATATTAGTCTACCAAGCACAAAAGTACTATGTGTCTAATATTATCCCTGGAAGAAAAAGTTTGGGTCTATTAATTGCCAATACCTTTGCAATTATTTTGTAGAAAACATTGTAAAAACTGACAAGGCAACAATTAGATACTATCTTGGGGAATTGTTTATGTAATACCCAGGGCCCAAGCCCATGACCTAGGCCCTAGCCCACGAAGAGCCCATTTAAGGGTAACCCCATCCAAGTCTTTGAACTTCACTCAACCCTCCAATCTCCATATTTGTGACATGGTCATTCGGAATGCTTCATTATTCAATCCCTTCTCAGACGTCCCCCCCCCCCCCCCGATGATGCAAAACTTTCCACGTAAAACACCCTCCTTTGCTTCATCAGGAGAAACCAAAAAAACTGCAATTTCCTCCTTTGACAATGTAAGGTTCTCCCATCTCCTCGCTAACTCCTCTTCCTCCATTCCCACGCACTCAGTGAAAACACTCAGAACTCTTACAAGAAGAGACTTACACCCTTGCACAAGCAAGGGTACTCAAAACCTCACTCTTTCTCTAGAGAGAAAAGAGAAGGACAAGTATGTGATATGTTGCTTTTCATAATATAACATGATCATAATATTTTACATTTTTCATACCGATTTCATGAGTAATGCAAAGAAACGACCGATATTGTTTTTCCCAAGTTCTCATTTCATAACAAAACATGCAAAGTTTTTAGAAAGTCAACCTTAGTCTCAAATATTTGTATAAAACCTAGCATATGAATCCTGCTTACCTAACTCCTGCAGCTTATTATTTATGCCTTGAAATCAAGCACTAAAAGTCTAGTCACCTATTCATAAAAATAAAAGAAAATACACTAAGTGTTAATGACCAACAATTCAACTACGATCTAAATAATTAAAACTCATAATTCCAAATCATATTTAAGCACATTAATGCACACCAAACAACCACATAATAATTCCAAACAGCACACACTTCAACCCAAACTACCATATACCAACTTTAATACTAACCTATATGTCCATCAACCAACATCAAACTCAAATAATAGAAATATCAACACCAATACAGCAACCCATATCTCAAAAAAATCACCAACTGAACCAAATAAGCAATACACACATCAACCTTTTCGCCATTTACAAATCTACAAAATAAAATGTCCAAATCTTCTTAAATTTTAATCCGCACTCATCAAGATTCACTACTATTTATTCCCAAACAAAATCCAGTCCAGTAATATTCAATCATCTTGCACCCGTACTTAGTGAAAAAAAAAAAACAAAGGTTTGCTACAGCACAAACTGCAAGTAAAAATTTATTCAAAAGAGTTTACACTAAAACATGGAATTTATCAGGGAAAGAAAAAGAAAGAAAACAAAGCTTACTAATGAGAGGGTCACGGCAACCCCAAAAGTTAAAACTTTGAGATTTGAGGATTTAGACTTTATAGTACTTAAGAAATGATTTTCAGTACTATACAAAAGAGAAAACAATCGTGTGGACATGAAAATCACATCATTTTTATAAACACCTTTCAATAGTCTAAAACTGAAACTTGCAACACCTCAAACATTTCCAGGGAAAAGAGGACAATGCAAAAGAGGGAAAAAGGCAAACATACTTACGAACTATAGTGCTCGACTACCCCAACCGAAAACACTCACAAGGGTTAGCCAAAAAATAAAAAATAAAAATCAACCCAATCTAGAAGAAAAATTGAAATAAAAGAAGAGAGGAAAAAAAAAAGACCAAGAGAGAACCTACCAGAGAGAGGCTTGAAAACGGGAACAGATCTAAAATTCCAAAAAAATATTTGCAGCATCAAGAGATCACCGAGAAAAAAAAACAGAGAGAGAGAGAGAGTTTGATGAGCGAAAAAATTTATGAGAAAGAGGGAAAATAAAAAGCAGTTGAGAGGTTGAGAAGATGAGGGAGACGAGGGAGAGTGAAATGTGGAACTAGGAAACCGAAATAAAGGAAAACAGAGCGGGGAAACAGAGGAAACCAACGGGAGAAGGAAAAAAAAGAAAACAATGGAAAGGCATAAGCCTTACCTAAACGACAACGTTCCTGGGGGTCAAAGGGATGGGTTCTTCTAAACTGGGCCTGGCCCGGGCTCTACATTATCATTTGTTGTAATTCTTTTAAGTCAAGAGGTATTAATTTCCAAATTGGCCATTTCTTTTAACAAAAACTTCATATGCAGTCACTTGTGCATTCCATCGATGTGATTGGCTGCGTACTAAAAAAAATTAATACAACAAATCATATTAGTGGAGTGCACAAAGAGTATGCAAAAAAAAATAATGTTAAGTAGAAGTATTTTTTGGTGTATAAGTTTCGTGCAAATCCTTTGTTAAAAGGTAGATTTCACCTAAATATTTTTTTTATTTTTTTATTTTTTTTATTTTTTCATGGTAGTGTCTACTTTTATTTACAATGAACCTGAACGAGATTTGTATATATAAAATTTGTACAAATCATTACTCTCTTTGTAAATTTATGACTCAAACTAAGCGATAGGATGGATATATTGTCGTCTTAAATTCAAGGATTGCATCCCTTCCTATCTTTCTAACGAAATTGAACTACTGACAAAAAAACAAAAAGATATGATGTGACAACAAGAATGTAAAAGTGCTTCTTATTTTCCCTAAGCAAAATGTAATACTGCTAATCAATCGACCCTTTAGTTCTTTTTCTGTGCAAAACTAATCCCAAGAAGTTTTTTCTCGAATCGAATGCAACTCTTTCAAGACATCCTTGATGTTCATCCTTTCCCTTGGAAATTCCATGGAACAAGCTACTCCAATTCCTAGTATCAAACTCAAGCCTTCACTGATTTTGGAACTAATTCTAATTTGACTCTGATAATTGGGAGTTTCATTCGCTCTTGTCTCTCCATGCTGATCTTCTCTTTCCCAAAGAAGAATAGGATCAATAACGTCAACCAATCGCTCAGGCAATGCTGCTTTGACAAATTCATGTAGCATAAAGCTGTCCTTGAACATGTCATCGGTTGGCCTTTTTCCTGTGAACATCTCCAACAAGAGTATGCCATAACTGTATACGTCACCATATGTTGTTACCTCGTTTCCCATACCATACTCTGTATATTCACATATAACATGTTTGTTGGAATTTGTAATGAACTCAAGATTGAAAGAAAAAATGTGATCTGAGAAAAGAAAATACCTGGAGGAGCATAACCCACTGTTCCTCTTACTCCAAAAGAGCTTGATTGATCAGTTGAACAATCTTGTGTGCACTCAATGAGAAATCTCGCCAAGCCGAAGTCACCAACATGTGCAGTCATTTCTTCATCCAGAAGAACATTTCCTGGCTTGAGATCGCAGTGAACAATCGGTTTATCGCAATGATGATGAAGATATTCCAATGCATTAGCAACATCAATGGCGATATTCAACCTTTGAAGAAGACTCAAACTCTGTGGTTTCTCTAGAGCCTCATCATCATTTGTTTTTGCATTTGGATGCAACCACTCATCTAGATTGCCATTTACCATGAATTCATACACCAAAGCCTTGAAATCATGACCTTGAAAGTCGACACTTGAACACGCTGAAAGTACTTTCACAAGATTCCGATGTCTGATATTTCTTAAAGCTTCGCATTCAGCAATGAAGCTCTTAGAAGCTCCATGGCGCAAGAGGTTGAGGATCTTGACAGCAATTATACGTGAATCCTGATCAAGAATTCCTTTATACACAGACCCAAAGCTACCAACACCAATTAAATTAGCCGAGGAGAACCCGTTTGTAGCTTTTAGGAGACTTTGGTAAGATAAATTCAGAAGAGAATTTTCTGAGTTTCTTGAAGGGTTTTCTTTTCTCTTCTTTTTAAGAGAAAAAATTAGACACAACATAACCAAAGTGATTCCAAGAAGTGCAGCAAGTATAGAGATGATCAACTTCAAGGTAAGGGTCAGCTTCTGCCCCTTTTGGGATTTTTTGAATTTACATTTAGGAAGTTGAAACTCTGTTATCGCACCACAGAGCTCACCATTTCCCTTAATAGAAGTTGCGCTTGCATTACTGAAAACTCCTTTTCTCGGTACCTCACCCTCAAAATGGTTGTAAGATAGATCCAATTGCTTCAAGAAGTTGAGACGTTCCAAAAACTTTGGAATTTCTCCAGACAAATTGTTGTTAGAAAGATCTAAAAGTTCAATACCTCTTAATGATTCCAATGATGAAGGTATGGGTCCTTGGAAGAAGTTTTTTCTCATGCGAAGAACTTCAAGCTTTACACAGCCGCCAAGACTTGCTGGGATTTCACCAAATAACTTATTTTCAGAAATATCTAAACTTTCTAGATTTTTGAAGTTTCCTATTTCCATGGGGAGGATACCAGTAAATTGGTTTGCAGACAAGTCCACAAAAATTAGTGAGAACGAGATTAGACCCATGACTTGTGGAGGGATAACACCACTGAGCTTATTCCTAGAAAGATCCAATTCCACCAAATTTTGGCACTTAGCTAGGCTAGGAGAAATTGCACCATGAAGATTATTTGTTCCTAAATACAATTTTATCAACAGTGTTAAGTTTCCTACAGAGTGTGGAATGTTCCCTGAGAGGTTGTTTCTGTATAAATCCAAAATTTTTAACTTCCCAAGATAGCTAATCTCAGAGGGAATATTACCTGAGATTGTGTTTTCATCAAAATCGATCCACTCCAAGTTGATGAGATTCCCAATGCCACTTGGAATGCTTCTGGATATTCTATTTTGTTCTAGACCCAATAACCTAAGAGTAGTGGAGAAGTTGCTAATGCAATTAGGTAACACACCGCCAAGGTTATTATTACCTGCAGTCAATAGCCAGAGATCTGTAGCATTAGTGAGAGAGCAAAGAAAACTCAAGTCATTTGCTCCACCATGTCCAAAGAGATTGGAGTGAATGGAAAACGCCTCAAGTCTATACAGCATTTCTACATAGGGAACTTTTCCCGTGAATTTATTGGAGTCCATATACAGGCCATATAGATATGAAGCGTTAGCTATTGAAACAGGGATTGATCCAGAAAATTGATTTACAGAAATGAGAAAATTTTGGAGATTGGGTAAGGTGTTGCCCATGTCCCAAGGAAGACTCCCATGTAATTTGTTGTCTCCTACATCAAAGACTATCATAGAAGAGAGATTAAAGATTGATGGAGGAACTGTACGAGCAAATCTATTTGCACCCAAACTCAAAAATGTAAGTTTCGTCAGCTGGCCAAAAGATTCAGGAATACTCCCCCCCATGTTATTATAACCAACATCCAATTCTTGAAGAAAGGATAAGTTTCCAAAAGAGGGTGGGATACTTCCTGTTAGGTTATTATTGTAAAGATGCAATCGTTGGAGCTTGGGCAAGGTGGAAAGCTCTGCTGGGATTTCTCCAAATAGTTGATTATAATGAACTCTGATGTAGTTGAGATTGATGCAACCAGATATATTCCTTGGAATTTGGCCCTGATACTGTTGTTGCCTAATGCCAAGATTTGCAGTCTGCGCAGACTCCCAACTTCTGGAGGGATTATATGAATAAAGCTGTTGTTTAAGAGGATTAGTTCCCTAAGAAAACTCAAGTTTCCTACTTGTGGTGATATGGAACCCCCTAGATTTTGGGATTGCACGTTCAATTTTGTGACCCTGTCACGATGTTTTCGACCACATGTAACACCTTGCCAGCTGCAGAAATGGATGCTATCATTCCAGGAGCTCAGAAAACCAAGTGGGTCATGAGTTATCTTGGTCTTGAAGTCCAGCAAGGCCAACCTGTCAGTCTCATTCCCTGCGACAACCACAAAGGTGATCGACAAGACAAAGCAACAGATGAACACAAAATACTGCATGCAGAAAGAAGATGATGCATGCGCCATCAATAATGGCTGAATAAACGGCTTCTAACAGAGGCGGGTTGATAGTTTTGCTATTGGTGCCGTTATATATATATATATATATATATATGCATGCATGCTTGCTTGCAGCATGGATGGATGTATTTAAGTGGGTTGTCTTCTTTCTTACATGGGATGAAATTTGCTCACTATACTTGCCTTTACTTTAGGGTAAGAAGTCAAGTTTGATGGCTGGCTAGGTGACTAGATCATTTGGTGTTGAAATTCAGTGCTGCCTTGCGTTTCACGCTCACAATATAGTGCAATTATTGCTGGCTAGATTTTCTTGCCAAGATTGCGTTTCTTTGTCTAACCATGTTTTGGGATGATGTGCCATCAGCTGAAGTCAACTTTCTTCCTAGAGCACTTTATGCATTTACAAGGGGTGCGGACGGGACGTGCACGGCACATATATGCTTGAGTAGAAATGTGTAGCAATTTGAATTGCCTGAGTAGAAATTAATAACACCACCAAACACGTTACATAGAGAACGTACGGGTACCTACTATTTATCCTAATAGTAATAATAATAAATTCCCTGTTTCTCTTTGAAGCTTCAAGTAGTTTAGGAAATTTATGCAGACCCTGCGCCAACCACAAAGGTGATCGACGAGACAAAGCAACAGAAGAACACAAAGTACTGCATGCAGAAAGAAGATGATGCATGCGCCATCAATAGTGACTGAATAAACTGCTTCTAACCGAGGCGGGTTGATAGTTTAACTAATAAGAATATTTGTTTGATTCACCGTTCTCCTCCGCAGAAATGGTTCTGTTTGGTAGAGATAATTGTTGCTCATAAATACAATTTCTCTACTATTGCTTTGATTGATTCAGGTGCTGACTTGAACTGTATTCGTGAAGGATTAGTTCTCACTCAGTACTTTGAAAAGTCCGAAGAGAATTTATTCTTGACAAATGGATCTAAGATGAAGATTCGTTATGAGCTAAATACTGCTCATGTCTGCCAGGACAATGTTTGTTTTAAAATAACATCTGTTTTGGTTAAAAACATTTCCCATGATGTAATTTTGGAGATGCATTTCCTTAACATGATTTATCCATTTCTTTCTGAACATGATGGGATCACCACTGACCCCTTTGGACAGAAAGTTAAATTTAGATTTGCCTCTAAATATGAACGTGATTGTGTTAGAAAATCGTTGTCTCTGCTTTCTGATAAAAGAAAACATTTTGATTTTCTAAAACAAGAAATTAAATTCAAACGTGTTTCTGAAAATTTGAACGATCCTCTGCTTCAGGCAAAGATCGGAGATTTTCAAAAAGTTTTGATTTCTAATGTTTGCTCAAACCTTCCCAATGCTTTTTGGCATAGGAAGAAATATGAAATTTCATTACCTTATATTTCTGGTTTTAATGAATAAAAAATTCCAACCAAAGCAAGACCTATTCAAATGAATAGAGAAACTTTGGAATTTTGTAAAAAATGAGATCAAGGATCTTCTTGCTAAAAATATCATTAGGCATAGCAAGTCACCCTGGTCGTGTGCTGCATTTTATGTGCAGAAAAATGCTGAGATTGAGCGAGGGACATCCCGTTTAGTCATTAATTACAAACATTTGAATGATGTCTTAGAGTGGATTAGGTATCCTATTCCCAATAAACAAGACTTGATACAAAGGTTAGAAGGTGCAGTTGTGTTTTCTAAGTTTGACCTTAAGTCTGGATTTTGGAAAATCCAAATTAAAAAGTCAGACCGTTACAAGACTGGTTTCACTACCCCCTGGGACACTATGAGTGGAACGTAATGCCATTTGGGCGGAAGAACGCTCCTAGTGAATTCCAAAATATCATGAATGACATTTTTTCGTCATTTACTCTATTCAGCATCGTCTACATAGATGATGTCCTTGTATTCTCCAAATCTATTGATGAACACTGGAAACATCTTGAAACGTTTCTTGCAGTCATCAAAAGAAATGGACTTGTTCTATCCGCTTCGAAAATGAAATTATTCCAAACCAAGATCAGATTCCTTGGTTATGACATCTACGAAGGTAAAATCAAACCTATCCAGTGAGCTATTGAGTTTGCTGATAAATTTTCAGATGTTATTCTTGACAAGAATCAGCTTCAAAGATTCCTTGATTTTTTGAATTACATCTCTGATTTTTATAAGGATATGAGAAAACAGTGTCGCCCCTTGTTCGCGAGACTGAAATCTAATCCTTCTCCGTGGATTGATGTTCACACCAAACTTGTCCAGAAAATCAAGGCACATGTCAAAACTCTTCCGTGTCTTGGTATTCCTATCTTAAAAAGTTTCAAGATTGTCCAAACTGACGCGAGTGACATAGGCTATGGCGGCATCTAGAAATAAGTTGTTTCACCAAGGTCTGCTGAACAAATTGTTCGTTTCCATTCTGGAACCTGGAATCATGCACAGCATAACTATAGTACTATTAAAAAAGAAATACTATCTGTTGTTTTGTGCATATCTAAATTTCAATATGATTTATTAAACCAAAAATTTCTATTGAGGATTGATTGCAAATCTGCAAAGGAAATTTTAAAAAAATATGTTAAAAACATTGCATCAAAACAGATTTTTGCATGATGGCAAGCTGTTTTAAGTGTTTTTGATTTTGACATTGAGTTTATTAAAGGATCGGATAACTCCATCCCTGATTTTCTTACCCGTGAATTTCTTGCAGAAAAACCATGAGTAAGAAGAAGAAACCCGGTGGACTTCCCAGTTCATCCTCTGTATCCAAATTGCTAGTGCCTTCTACACCAGCAACTATCTCAACCATGGCTTCCTCCCCACTGGAGATAGCCAATAGATTTACTAGTCTAGGACAAGTGCCCAGATTAGTTACCCCATCTTCATTTACCTCAACCTTAGCCACACCCTGTGACCCTTTTGCTAATCCATTAGCAATAACAGGACCCAGGCCGATGAGTAAATTTATTAGTGCCAACAAGGCACCCTATATCAAGAAATTGTGGTTTGATAACCTATTTTATATTGAGAAATCAATTAAAACAGATCCTTACCAGATCACAATTGATTACTTTCCCCGAGATTTTCACTGGATCCCTAACAATCCAGCTAAAGATCTCAAATTCTATTTAGAAATTCTGGTGAAAACCAATTTCGTTGTTATCAAACCGATCTTTGACAAAATTGACAAATCAAATATCATTTTTCATAGCTGTCAAATTTCTACAGTTTTGACGAAAGAAGAATGGGCGACTCACCCTTCTACTCCCAAAACCCTTGTCCAGGAAACAGGTATTGTTTATAATTATTATGATTATATTTAAACCTGATTTAAATTTCCTCTTTATCAAACCCCAGACTTTGCGCACTCTTGATTCTTTGCTTTCAACCAAAAGTGCAAATATAATTTTCCTCTGTGGTTTCAGACATGGTGGGGCTACTTTGGTCCTATCATTGAAACATTTCCTGATGATCTTCAAAAGGTCATCAAACATTTTTCCATATCCAATAAGGTAAAAGGGCGAGATGCCAGACTCTCCCCTCCCTTATTCACTTTTGTGCCAGATACAAAACCCCCTGGATTTGTAGATGGCAATATGAAAAGAACAATGATTTATTGGTCCGCCAATATTTCGTTAAATGGTGGGATAAGTTCACCTACACAGACAAAATTATCTCCAAAGTATCCTCAGATTTTCCACTTGCAATGCCAAATCTGAAAAACAAGGAGGAATTCCCTTCTCCTTCTCCTATCCAAGCCATAGTACCCTACCCAACTCTTACAGGTGGCGAATAGGCTTAAGAGTCACAGAGTTCTTCATCCAAGCAGAAGAAAACATCTTCAGCAAGAATAAGAGTTCTAAATCAACAGATTCAGCATCTTCGAAAGGCAAGTCACCTAGAGACCAACTTTCGAACACAGATTTACTTCAACTGTTAAAGTCCAAGCTTGAAAAAGACAATGACAGTGAAGCTTTAGCTGCGGAAGGATCAGAGGCTTCATCAGACTCAGATCCCTACAGCAATATCTTTGGCCATGACTCAGAAGACTATCCCCCTCACTTGGGAGATGATTGAGTAATGACCAACATACCCAGCATTGAAGAGACTCCTCACAGAGACTCCAGTGCTCATGACTCAGCGTTGAAGAGACTCCTCACAGAGAATCCAGCGCATTATCCAGCTAGCATCCTGACAGCTTCTACGTTTTAGGGGCGGAAAGGTGATGGAAATAACTTTTGACCACTTTCAGCACATTGAAGACAGAAATGCTTTCGGTGCAGAAAGAATATTTCACTTTCGGCGGAAGAAGACAAAACTACTTTCGATGATTGATTCCTGTATAGCTGAATAGTAACAAAAGTCACTATTCACTATTCACTTTTTGGCTTACTTTCTTGTAATTTATGGGATTGTTTTATCTTGTACAGGAGCTTTCTTACCCTATAAAATGACTCCTCATTTCTTTTGTTAAGCAGAGCTCATTTGACGAAGTATCTCCTGACTTCATAAGAACTCCCAGCTTAACCTCTAACCTCACCTTACAAACTTGTTTTCTTTTGAATTCATAAGCTTGTAAGTTTTATCTTGTATATAAAATTTACTTTCATTTAATAATATTTGAAAGTTTTGTTTCATTACTCTGATTTTACATTGAACATTTCATGCATTGGTAGGTCGAGCCTCCACATATCTTGTCCATGTTTATCTTCTGTCTCTTATTGACGAAAAGAAGTATTCTCAGTTTTGAGAGTTTGAACTTCTTCTCTGAGTTCAGAAATTTCCCTTTTAATTAAAGAAACTTCATTTTGTAAATCCTTTATAGAAATTTCTTTGGGTTTTTGTTTTTGAAAACGTCCCAAAGTTTCTTGAAAATAAATTTGTCCTGAAGACTTAGACTCCTTGCGAGTCATGTTCTTCTTAAGCTATTTGAGATATTTCTCTTTTAGCTCAGGGTTTTCAATTTGTGCAATGAGAGATAAGAGCATGTTTTCATGTTCTTCCTCTTTAGTTAAAACATTTTCCTTGTTGGGATCCTGCTCTAAAAAATGGACTGTTTTCTTTTCAGGTCTACAACAGGAATCATTACAACCAAGCTTGATATTTGGTGAGTTGGAATGATCAGAGTCTGATTGATAACTTGAACCATCAGAACTTAGTTCATCCATATCCGAAGATGTAGGAGATCCATTTTCGAGGAGTCGAAATAGATCTTCTTGATCAGCGGCGTTAATATGCAACTCATTAAGCTTTTTCTTGATCTTGGGCTTCTTGAGTCACTTATCTGCAAAGTGTCCTTTCTTGCCACAAGTAAAACATGATCCTTTAACAGGATCTTTTGAAAACCTTTTCTGAAATGGTTTCTTTTTGGAAACCGGTTTTGAAACAGATTTTTGATAAAATTCATCGCGGGGTATTCTCCTGTGACTCCCACAGGGTTTAGAAAATCTTTTTAAACTTTTCTTATGCTGCCTGGATGGAGCAATAGGAGGAAGGCCAAATTGTTCACAGAAGTTTCCCATTTCATATTTGGCTTTCTTTCTATCATTCATCTGTTGAGCAAGCATTCGTTGATCATTATACATACTAATACCAAGTTTCTGAATTGTACTTATGATGTCTCCATAAGTGTAATCATTATAATTCAGTAAACCCGAGATATCAGTAAGTGAATCCTTAACCTTAATGGCAAACAAACGAGGCAATCCATCGATGAATTTCTCTTTCCAGTAAGGCATATTAGAGTCATCTCTGCGCATAACTCTGGACATAAAGACATCTTTATACCAACG
Source organism: Carya cathayensis (assembly GCA_011037825.1). Taxonomy (NCBI): domain Eukaryota; kingdom Viridiplantae; phylum Streptophyta; class Magnoliopsida; order Fagales; family Juglandaceae; genus Carya; species Carya cathayensis. The sequence continues at coordinate 1,052,282 of QGSO01000216.1, read as the reverse complement.
GTAGTCAGACATCTTCTTGCATTTTAGATTGTTCAGATAATCAGAAATATGGTTGGTTATGTTGGAAGGTGTTCCAACAAAATGTTTAATTAGGGTAAAGATCAGGGTGTTAACAGCATCAGGCTTTCCTTGTCCTATGCGTTCCTTAAACACAAGTAAACCTTCTTCAGTCTTTTTGACTGATGAACGTATATCACCTCTAGCTGCGTCAGTAAGATGTTTATCCCACTAAGCACGAAGCATGCCCGAAAATCCATTGGTCAGGATATCAACAATTTCAGTCTGGCTGAGATTGTTGTTGATATAAGCATTAGCAACCATAGACATACGTTGGACAGTATTGAGGATTTCCTGCTCAGATAATTCATCAATATTCCATTCATACATTTGGTCAGCAGATACTGAGAATTGAGATTGGAAACCTCTTTCCTCAAACTGCAAATCAGGTGGTGTGGGTCTTGAATACCAGTTTTTCGTAAGACCAATGAGAGTAGGTCCTTTCGAATAAATTATGGCAAGTTCAGGTCTTTCCAAAGAAAGATCTTGAAAACCACTTTGAATTAAATCTATTTTTTGTACTAAGGAATTATCAGACAAGCTGTCATCATCCAAAGTGTTCACAGAAAAGAATCATAAAAAATAACCCCTTTGCTGTCTTTGTCTAAAACACTGACAGAGGGTTCTTCTTGCTTGATTTTAGCAAGCATTTGATTAACCTTATCGAGAGTACTATCAACCGGATTGAAAGCAATTTTTGGTCTTCTCTCAGGTAAGATAACCAAAGGTTTTTTAATCATTTTGGCAGATTTTTGGAAAATAGGGTTTTCAATCTTATCCTCTATACGATCAAGTTGTTGACCTATTGTATGCAGGGTTTGATTGACAAAATTGTTTTGTTCAATAATATTTTTGGTTTCAAACAAAACATTTTCTCCTGGTTTTGAAATTTTAAAAGGAGAAGCTTTCACTTCAACTCCTTGATGGGAAATCAGGATAGTTTCTAAAGGAGGGTGGCTAGTTTTTACAACAGTTCTGCCTTCTTCTTTAATAAAACTTGATTTTAAAACATTTAAAACTTTTTTTGAATCATTTTTCTTTGAAGCATAATGATTCTCAAGAAAATCGAAAAATAAGATGTGCTTATTTATAGTAACCATATTTTCTCTCCATTTTCTTCGAATCTTCTATTTCTCAGGAAGTGAGTAAATCTCACAATAAGATTTTCTCTTATCACGATTTTTAGCAGATTTAAACTCTGCAAACAAATAATTAATATCAATAGACTCAAGGGTCAGTATTTCCTCAGGATAAGATACTCTATCCAAAACTATTAGTTGGCTATGAACTGGAGCAACCATATCAGAAGCAGTAGGAGATAACGAATCGTTGTCATCCTTTTGTACTTCTTCCTGTACGGATTTATCATTGGCAGTATACATGGCAGACGTAACCTGGGACTTAGTTGAAATTCCTTTCAAGTTTAGATGCTTCAGATCTGGGATAGGGGGAACATCATTTGGTTGAAGCTCCCTGATAAGAATAGGACGAGAAGGATTTTCTTGTTCCTTCCTGTATCTTTTGAGATTTGAATCTCTTAGATCCTAGTCTGAGTCAATGGAAGATCTAGATTCTGCAAAAGAATTTCTTCTTTCATTAGAACTAGTAGGTCCAAAGGATATCTTTACAGTACCATCAAGATACTGCTGGATATAACTCAGGTCTTGGTTCTTAGGTTGAACTTCTATAGGTGGAAGTTCTAGTGTAAGAACCCATTCTTGTGGAAGTTCTATGTCCTTCCAGAAGAGTTTCTTGGGTGTTCTGATGTTAGCGTTTTCTGTCGAACTACACATCAGAGTGGTCACATTTTTTCGAGACTTGATCTTAGCCTTTGGCTCAAGACTAGTGCTCAAGACTCTGTAATAAATTCGATAAACTAATGCCATGGGTCTGCTGCCTTCAACCATGTTAAAACCAGAAGTCAGAACATTCAAAGTTAGTATAGACAAAACATTTTTATCGAATAAATCAACAATTAAATCTGGATAGCAATCAAAATAAACAGGACCATCCATCAGAGAAGTTTGAACTACTCCCAGGGCACTGTCTTCAAATTTTTTCAATCTGTCATCACGCAAACATAAAAGTACAGAAACATTGATACCTTTTCTAATTAAAGGTTTCACTACTACTTGTATAGATACAATATGCATGAATTTAAAACCTTTTTCGTTAAAAGATTTTATCAAATCTTTTTGGAACAATACACATTGTTCTTGTGTATTTGAAATAGGAAAAGTTTGTTCCATGGTTTTTACCTAGGACATACTCTTCGATTTAAAATTAAACCAAGATTGGTGATATAGAGAATCAATTTTAATTTTTGGCAAATGCCATTGATCTATATCATCTATCCCAGTCTCAATTTCTGAGATCTCATAATCTTCTTCGTTAATAATATCAGGAGGCAAAGCCGACCTAGAACTAACTGATGAACTAGATCTAAACATCTTGTTCATCTTGGTCTTAACTGAAGCAAAACTCAAGGTCCTTCCTAGACCTAGGTCTTTATACTACTCTTAGCAGCAATACTCACACATACCGGAGGGTCATAACACCAAAACAACCTCACTCCACATCTCAAACATGCCTAAAACGCTTGTCCTTCGACTAACACGGCAATAACAGAGAATCTAGGAGCCCTTCTGAATGGTGTATTCGATTGCGGTGATGGACGCGAACTAAGACAACAGCACTTCAATCTAGAAAACTTAGAAAATGAGAGACAGAGTGTCTCCAGAAAAGATCAAGGAAAACAAGATATGAAGATAGAGAACAGCAATTAATGTCCAGAACTGAAAATGGCTTTGATACCATTTACAGCAGAATCAAGTGAAGATGGAGAAATAAGAGACAGAAGATAAACATGGATAAGATATGTGGAGGCTCGGCCTACCAATACATGAAATGTTCAATGTAAAATCAGAATAATGAAACAAAACTTCAAATATTATTAAATGAAAATAAATTTTATATACAAGATAAAATTTACAAGCTTATGAATTTAAATAAAAAAAAAAAAAAATTTGTAAGGTGAGGGCATGATTGTTTACATCATGGATGGATATAATTAAGTGGTTGTCTTCTTTCTCACGTGGGGATGAAATTAGCTCACTATAATTGCATTCACTTTAGGTTAAGAAGTCAAGTTTGATGGCTAGCTAGGTGACTAGGTCCTTAGGTGTTGAAAATCAGTACTGCCTTGCGTTTCACGCTCACAATATAGTGCAATTATTGTTGGCTAGATTTTCTTGCCATGGTTGTGTTTTCTATCCATGTTTTGGAATGATGTGCCATTGACTGAAGTCACCTTTATTCCTAGCCCACTTTATGCATTTAAAGGGGTGTTGGATCATTTACAAGGGGCGCGGACGGGACCTGCACGGCACGTGCTTGAGTAGAAATGTATCGCAATTTGGATTGCCTAAGAAGAAATTAATAACACCAGTACCAAACACGTTACATGTATAGAGAACGTACGGGTACTATTTTTTATCCTAATAGTAATAATAATAAATTCTCTCTAGGAAATTTATGCAGACCATGGGTTTTTCCCTTATTTTTCAGAATTTCGATCTAGAAGTTCTTACCTTGTGTGTATATATATATATATATATATATATATATGTATGTATGTCTTTGACAAAATCAATAAACAGTATAAGATCAGAAGTCTTTTTTTCTCTCTTTATTGGATTAGTAAATCATAAGTAGTAGGAAATCTTTTGTCTTCAATCCTTTTTTATTAATCTTAATATCAATAAATTAAGTGGATTTATTGTGGTAATAAAGACAATAAAATGAAAGGTCTTTGATGATATTTCCAAGCACTTTCCTCGGCAAGAAACACTATATGATATAAACTTGCTTGTTAAATCTTTTTTTTTTCCCCTTTTTTATAGGGGATTTGGAGAATTGGGCTATATGATGTTAGATCATTAGGCTCTTACCACATGTTAACTCTTCTTTAAATGGAAAAACTACGAAATTGCTTAGTTTTTCCATGTATAAATTGATCATTTGATGAATATATTATAAGTAGCTACTTATTGAAAAGAGATTCTTGGAGTTTTTATTTGAATTTGAAGGTTTTAAATAGATAGATATATAAATTTATAGTCTCTACAACTGATGCAGGAGGATCCAAGTTAGACAATGCTGAGTTGTAACATAATACGTTGATGGCGCTGAAATACCTTGAGTTGGCAGATCAGTGCAAAAATGGCAGGTAATCGTGATATTTTCTTAATTGGAACAGTTTTGATTGCGTTCGGTATTTTGGCATAACTTTGGCTACAGGTATCAGAATCGCACATATGATCCCAATTCAGAAAGCACTTTTTGGCATGGATGTTGTGGTCACTGAGTTTTGCTCCGTGTGCATCTTTCCCAAGGCAGAAATCCACTGTTTTCCCTTCCAAATCCCAATTTTTAGTTTTTTTTTTTTTTTCATTTTGTGGTAATATTTCATTTATCATTTAGGAAGTGATTCTAAACCTGATTTGAGCTAGATTTGTGACAAATTACTTCTTTTATTATTAAATTTTGGCATGATTATTGAGAATTTGCTATTTTTAGTAAAATTCTTATAAGAACGATTTTCAACTATACAACTAGGCTTCTAGGCTGATTTTCAATATTTTTTGATTTGATAATTTTGAATTGAACATCATATATGTTTTTCTATGTATTTAGGCGATTTTCTTGTGTTCTTCTCTATGAATTATATGGTGAAACTAGCATGTAAAATAATCGTTATTCTATCCAGTATTAATAACGTTTTTGATAAATAATGTGAGCCACAAATGGTTATATGTGTTTATCTCCCTTCTAATGAAAGCTCTCAAATTTATACAGAAGTTGTAGATACCTCAATCCTATATACTAGGTTCTACTTACACTATTGTCCGGCCTAAGTCAAAATGTGTACAAAATTGTGAGAAATTTTTGCACTCAACAATTTCATCAAATGCATCACGATCATTGATTGATAATGAATAAAATGAGATTAATTAAATAGAGAATACGATCCCACGTGTCTCAATATATATATTGGCTTAGCTAACACATGATGATGAGCAACAATTGCCTGTCAAAATTAAGGGATATTGATCCTTGCAATTCTATTAACATTCACCTCGTCATGTTAGATTCTATTAAATTAATAAAATTATTTTGGGTATTTTAAATAATAATATAATAACGTAGTATTTCATTTTTTTGATATGTACGTTTAAATAAAATATTGTGCATTGATAGAGAGTCAATTTAACGACCAGACCTAATAATTTTAAAGTTAAAATATTGATAATTTTTATTAAGTCTAAATTATATTTAATGGAACATATTGAATAAGCCTATAAACATAAATTGTTGAGCTTGATTATGAATTTTAATTAAGCTAAATAACTAGGTAAAATTTTATTTATTATTTATTAAAGGAGTTAGACTCGTTTTAAAATTTAAAAATCTGCTATTAGAAATTTATTTCAATTTACTGTAGTCTTGATGGTCTAATATTATTATATAATCACCTGACCATTTCGAAAATATATAAGGACAATTTCTCTCCAACAATTCCTCTCTATATCGAAATTCTCATAAAAGAGTGTTTTTAAGTTATTTTCAAAAGTGCTAATCTAGAATAACGAGGTCTCCTAGGACTTCATTGTATCATGGTAATATTTAACAGTAGACTTTACTATATTTTTAAAAAAATGTACGGCATTTGCACAATTTATTATTTTATCAAACATTACTCATGATAAAATAAGCTAATTATAACTTCTTGAGTAGATTTTTTGGACAACATATGTATAAAAGGAATCAAGAAGAAACGGTATCCCCTTGAATATATAATTGAGGCAAAGACTAATTAGTCGTTCCTAATAAAATAATACAATATTTAACTCCAAATATTTAATGGGTGGATGCATGCATGGTAGGAGCACTGACAAAGTGGAGGAGACCTCAAGTCAATATATACGTGGAAAGGTTATATAATTGGAGCAATTAATAATCATGTATTCACCAAAACATATATGGCTAATTAAGAACTTGCGGATCTGAGGTGATGCCGCCCTCTTAGAGCATTAACATCTCATTCTTCATAAATTTTTTTATAATTTAGTTAAAAAGTACATTTTTTAAAATTTTTTCCTAAATTTTACTCATCTTTCAAAAACATCCTACATCTCATTCCTTATATTTTCTCTATTCTATTAAAATAACATTTCTTTATTACATTTTCTCACCTCCTTTTATAAACTTAACTACAAACAATTTTATCAATATAAAATAATGATTTATGGACAAACAGTAGATTCCTATATTTGGGGACTTACTGTAGCAACCACATCCCTAAACTCCAAAATGGGGAATGAGATGTGGGTGGTTTGGGATGAAATCCCTAAATATTCCCTCAAATTATAGGGAATCCGATATTTTGGGGCACTGGATGGGGATGCTCTTAGGGAATGTTCGAGAAATGGGATTAGATAACAAATATGTAAATAACAATAAAATGATTTGAGTTTATAAAATGTTTTAGGTTATAGTTGATTAATAAGTTAAAATGTAATGAGTTGAGATAAAAGTTGAAAGTTGAACAAAATATTTTTAGAATATTTTTTTAATATTATTATTGTTTTGTAATTTAAAAAAAGTTGAATTGTTTATTTTATTTTTTATAGAAATTTGTAAAAACTGTAATGATAAGATAAGATAAGTTGAGATGAACTCTCAATCCAAACTGAGCCTAATATGTTTCGAAAAATTAGAGAGAACACATTGAATAAAAATATGAAAAAATTAAAATATTGTAAGTATATAATTTTATTTTAAAATTTAAAAAAGTTATATTATTTTTTATATTTTATTTAAAAGTTTAAAAGAATTATAATGATTAAATAATAAATAGATAAAAAATTAAAAACTTAAAATTAAAGATATTTTTATATATTTGAGTGATACTTAGAAATAAAATTATTATATACTAAAAACCTTTTGATTAGGAAACCCCGAGATTAGGGTTAACGTTTAAATATTATAGTATTTATTCAAATTTTCCTATATGATGAGGAGATAGCTAGAGATGATAACCATGACATGAGTGTTTGACAGCTAGCTATAGCTAGCATGAATGATTACGAATGGACTAGTACTGCCTAGTCAGTCATGTTAGTGGCGTGGTTTATGAACGTATCAACTACTGCTAATTAAAGTGAATTAATTCATTGCTTTCATTGAAATTAATGCATATATGTATGGTTATACCATTGATAACAATATTAATGGATAGTGCATGTGATATAATTTTAAGCATGCATGCATGGTTGCATATATATTATATACATGTCATGTGTGTGTATATATATATATATATTGTTTTAATTATAAAAAAATTTTATAAAAAGAAATTTATAAACTGATGTCACTAAATATGGTATATTAAATTATGAAACTATTTTTATTGTAAAGTAGATAATCAAACGTATCATATAAAATTATATTAATTTATAAATTTATTTTTATGAGATCTTTTTATAACAATAACACTTCTATATATATATATATAAATGATAAAAATATAATTCATGCTTAAGCAAGTAATTAAGCAGCGATAATTGGATTGAGCATGATTATAGATTACGGTATAAAACTAAATTCCTAACCTTCATGATGAGTATATATGAATCTTTTGACCATGCTAGATCTAATCCCTCATAACTTAATTGTGACAAATATCATGCATTACTAACTGTACTAATTAGGACTGCCATATGTATAATGAATTTCCTGTCTTCTGTTTTTTAAAAGGAAATATATTTCATTAATAAAAAATCATAATAAACACTGAATGCATGAAGGAGAATCCTCCATGTCCACTATAACATCAAAAATAAGAAGGGCATTCTGAGCCAAAATACGAGCAATTTTGCAAGTGTCTCTTCTAACACGATGGGCAGATCACTGAGCATAGTGCTACATCTGCTGCTTGATAATGGCAGATATTAAAGGCAGTTTAAAGTATATAGCCAGAATTTATATAACGAACTATGTAATGATAATAGTTGAAAAATAAAATTACAGGAATTTATATAACCTGTCAATTTGTTAGAATATGATACAATTTTACGAGGGTCCTATCACTACAACAAATTTGAGCTCTTGGGATGATCAGAATTTCTTTTGTATCTCACCTGTTAGGAGATTAAAGAAAGTTTTAAAATGAATGAAGAATATTTCTTTAAGTGGATATTCATCCTTTGCAGTCCATACACATTTTGCTTTATCGCTAGCATGTGCGGATGAGACGTGCAAGACGCATGTTTGATTACTCTGTTCGGGAATTAGGGTAAAATGCAATCACTTCAAAACAAACATTAATAGTCAAATGCCTGCCAATTGTATAAAAATATGAAACATATATACAGCAAAATAATAGAAGCTTAGAAGTACTACTGCATGTATAACGTATAACAATCTAAATTTTTCTCCTTTTGGCAAGGGTGGGGGAGAGTTTTTCTTTGATCCTTAGTAACAAAGGGTATAGTCTCTTGCACAGTTTGTTTGAAGAGTTTATGAGAATGAAGCATGAGCTTTCTAATCTCTATGAGGGTCTAAAACTGGCCAAAGAAGAGAGACAAGAAGTAGTTAGGCCGGAGGAAGATGTTATGATTTCGACTGAGAAAGGAAAAAGATGTTTGGTAGCTCTTATAGTAGCATATGATGAGGTGAATAAAGGAGCTTTTAGATCCACAATTGTGAAAATATGAAAAGCTTAAGGGCACACAGTTTTCAACGGAGTAGGATGTAATAGGTTTTTAATCGAGTTTCAAGGGGAAAAAAGAGAAAACTAGAATCATGCAAGGGCGTCCATGCATGGTCCAATGATAAGTATCTTGTGAACTTAAAAGAATGTGATGGTGATACAGTGTCTAAAGATATTAGCTTCTCCTCTAAACCATTTTGGATACAATTTCATGATATGCCTTTTGTTGGTATGAACAAAAGCTTGGGAAAAAGCTTGGTTCAACAATAGGCCGAGTGATTATGGTAGATGCTAACGACAATGGTATGAGTTGGGTAAATTTTTTAAGAGTAAAGATTCTGATAGACATCACAAAACCATTGGTGAGAGGTTGTTTATTAAATATTAGAGATAAATGGTTCTAGATTTCTTTCAAATATGAGAGGCTGCCCAACTTTTATTTTCATTGCCGTATAATTAAACATGTCAATAGAAAATGTTCAAAGTTAGATTTTGAAAGGAGATTAGGAGACAATTTGCATATTCAATATGGCATATGGTTAAGGGTAGGCATATAGACCAACCAAATTGGCATTCATAGAAAATACAGAGGAGCTTAGGAAAAGGAAACCACTGGCGACATTCTACAGGGCAACTCCAAGAAGATGTTTCTTGAAAATAACAAAAAAGGAAAGGAGCTACAAGAGGTTGCAATTACGGATCCAGTACCACAAGATTCCACAAAATCAAGAAGTGATAAGTTGATAGATGTTGAATTTGGTAATAAGTTAAACAAAGGAAGTTAAGAGAGCGTTGACCTATCACAACTGGAGACAATTTCAAAAAAGAATGATTCTTCAATCATATCTTTTATGCGTGAAAATGACAAAATTTCTTCCAAGATTCCAGTAAGCAACTTGATCATAACCTTTTCTAATAACGAAGGTCACGTGGCTGATACCATGCATGGCAGTAGCCAGATATGTTTTCCCTCCACCACTAATAATATTGTTGTTAATGTGGAAATGTGGATGAAAAGAAGACACTATCCAATTGGAAGATGAGAGCAAGCGATGGAAAAATAAAGGAATACTCATGTGATAGTTTGGAATCAACTATGAACTTGGATATCAACTGTTCTAATAAGAAGAGAAACATTGTTGGGAGAGGAAATGCAAGTTTTAATTGTTAAAAGAACCAAAATCCACCCTTTTATTAGGGATGACCAACAAATAGAATTGGCAGAGGTTGTCCAACAACCCTACTAGAAATTATGATTCTGCTATACTAGAACTGTCTGAGGGTTCCCTCGAGGGCCAGGGAACCCTCGGACAGTTTGTGAACTCCACCTTTTGGTGAGGGAAAAGCTCTCATTCTTGATTTTTCTTATTAAAATCAAGTGCAAAAGAGACATACTAGAAGCTATTCATAACAAAGTAGGATTTGAATAGTTTCGTGGTTTATAGTATTGGTAGAAGTCGAGGTATCGCTGTTCTATGGAAGAAGGAAGAACAAGCTGAGCTAAGTTCTTTTTTACAAAGTCATGTTTCTTTGATCAGAAACCTTTCTATTATGAATTAGAAAAAGACTTTGATTGGTTTCTATGGGCACCCTGTAGTAGCAAAAAGGGTGAAAAGCTAGCAGCTATTGAGGCTGATTAAACCTAGCAATCAATTACCATTGATGTGCATGAGGGTGTTTAATGAAATTATTTCATGTGTAGGTCAAAACTTTTCAGATTTGAGGTCAATTGGGTGAGAAGGGAAGAATGTAAAGATGTTATCAAGAAAGCTTAGGGGTGTTCACTTCTCTTGTCTAGCAAAGTTGAGACCACAAAGAGAGGCTTGGATAGATGTAGGGACAAGCTAATGTGCTATCATTAAACAATTCATGGCAATCAAAGAAAGCTCATAACTCAAAAGAGAGAAATGATTAGGGAGCTGCAATTTTTGAACCAAGGTCATTCCACTGTGGCTATTAAAGACTTGCAAAGAAAAGTTGACTATTTTCTTAAAGATGAGGATATGAAGTGGTGCTAGAGAGCTAAATAAAGGTGGATGCAAGAAGGAGATAGGAAAACCAGATATGTGTGCAAACCAAAGGAAGCAATTAAGCTAATGTAAATACATGAGGTATCAAATGGAGAGGGGATTTTTGCAATAGGACAAGAGGAGATCAGTAGCATGTTCCAATCCTTTTATCAGGATCTACTTACTACATCACAACTATAAGGGATTACTGAAGCACTAGCACGAATTGGCTCATTAGTAACAGAAGAGATCAATATCGCCTTGCTAAAAGGCTTTTCTAGAGAGGAGATATCAAAGGCTATATTTGAGATGAATCCTTTTAGCTCTCCAAGACCAGATGAATTTCCAACTATTTTTTTTTATCAAGATCATTGGAGTATATTGGGGAGTGATGTCATTGGTGCAACTAAGGAAATCCCTAGCACAAGGATGGGATTTGATGAGGCAATAAGACTTTCATAGCCCTAATTCTAAAGAAACTATAACGGCTCGTACCCGAATGGGTCGGAGAATTACTACCTGTCACCTATAATCATGTCTCCCAATGCAAATATAATTTTCAAAGGTTCCAAAACAAAACATAAATTCATATATTTCAACTTAATATATAGATTTCATCCACAAGGTCATTAATGTAATAAATCAAATAACATAAATCAACGTTTCCACAATCTCCCAATAACCTCAATATAATAAACTGATAATTTCTTAAGTCTCAATAATCCAAATAACATAATGAAATCTAGATAATCAAACGAAATCCCTCTATAAGTGATGGTACCCTTAGATACTCGACTCCCTATCCTAAGCTAGCCTTGCTCACATTTTCTATTACTGATCCCCTACTGAATTATCAATATTATCTGAAAAATATTATGAAGATAAGGTGGTGAGTTATCAACAACTCAGTAAGCAAATAACAAATACAAGTATGTAAACATGAGTCTTTTCAAAATGCAAAAACAAATCGATCATTTCAGTTTCAATATGCAGATCTCAAAACATTTTACTAGAATATCATAATGACATTTCAAACTCTTCATATTCAAATATCAACAGTTCATTTACAAAGACCCTTTGGAATAACATGCTTGAACATCTTTATCTTATCATATCATTCACATGATATTGAATCACATCATATCATATACCATGTTTAACCCCCTTGGTAAGGTTGTGCTATCCTCAGTGTCCAAACCAAGCTGTATCAGAATGTGAATCTTTTCCTTATTCATTCTCGGAACCCCAAGTGTGCACACATAAAAGAATATGGAGAAAAACCATTTTGTTGCCAAAGTGGGTGCACTCATATAAAAAATGTTGGAACTAAACATATAATAGAATTAGAGCCATCGTATCAAATCCAAAAATAGAAACAGATATAGAATTAGAATAGTATAATAAAGTCATGTGAAAGGTTTTTTAGATGCATATCATATCAAATAGAGTGTTGAACATATTCATATAATTTGCATGTAATAAAAAATAGATTCAGAACATCTTCATATAACATGTACAAAATTCTTAGATTTCATATTCGCTCTTTTGCACATTTAATAAATGTGTCAAAATATTACTCATCTCTATACTAGTCATGCCATAAAACATTCTCTTTTATACAGATTTTATGAGCAATGTAGAACACGTAATTGAGGTTGTTTTCACATTTCTTTTTAAAACACATCATGCACATTTTTATAAATTAACCTCAATTGCTTTTTTTATGCAAAATCTAGTATATGAATCCCGCTTACCTAACTTTGGTAATGTGTTTTCTACGCTTTGGGAATGTAATCTAGCTGTGTCATGATAACCTAAATTATTATATTTGTACACACGTTAGTAACCAAACCAACATATAAACTTAATTAACCAAAAATTTCACACTCCTATGAATAGAATAAAGCAAGTCTATAAGTAGTTAAATTTGAAGACAAGTCCAACACCCACTATTTATGGCAATAAATCAGCCCTCATTTCCTCCCGACATGTCGATCAATTAAACATTTCGCAATCTAACCTATCTCACACATATAACCAATTTATAATATTATATAAGTCACTCCCACATGTCACAAGCAATCCCAAATAGCAAACACTTCAGTCCTGAACATCCATACAACTCATACTATGTCAAATGCAACTAGCCTAACATGACCAACCCAAACACAATCACAACGTAAACTTGAACATCCTCATAACTCAACCCAAAAACAACCCTTATATTAAGCTCTATGTCCAACATAATCCAACCAGTCCAATCTTATGCCAAGAGAAATAACACAACCCAAGAGACCCTCTAATATGGACAGTGACAATTTCAATCATCCCATAATTAACATCAATCCAATAGTAAAAATATAAATTTAAAGCAAATCCAACGTCAACTCTAATAGCCCATATATAAATAAGGATAGCCCATATATAAATAAGGATAGCCCATAAAACCAAAGGAAAAATATAGTTGCAAGCACAATTGTGCACTAATTTGTGTACTAATGTGATGTGATTGGTCAAAAAGTAGATTTTATTGAAAACAGTGTTAATTTAAATTTTAAGTATGAATAAATCAGTATTGGTACACAGATTAGTGCACAACTGTGCTTGTATGTAGCAAAACTCAAAACCAAATCAATTAGCCACATACATCCACCCCGACAGCCAACATCCACTCAAATGCCTACAGTCAACAACACAACCAAACTGCCATCCAATAATAAATCTCACAAGTTACAAGCTCCATTATTTAAAATATATTTCTAGGGTATTTTTTTAGCAAACTTGTGATACCGCTTTTTTACTTGTTTTTTTATTGAAGGAATATTTTAATTTAATTAAAATATTGGTTCTTTTATTTTAAACTATCAAATTTCAATTGAATTTATTTAGTTGTGAAATTTATTTTGTAGAGTTTTCTTAATATTAATTTTTGTTTTGAGTTTAAATTGCTGTTTAATTTATTTTAATTTTTTTTTAGATTTAAAATCTTGTTGTTAGTTTTTACTAGTTATTTATTATATTTTAGCAAGGTAATGAGTTTAAAATATTCTATTCAATTTATAACTTTTAAAATTATTTTCGTTTGATCATTTTCTGGGCCCTAAATGTGAGGATAGGACCTCATTTCCTTCCCTTCATTTTTCTTTTCTCTTTTTCTTTTTCCTTTCTTTCTTTTCTTTCTTCCTCCTTATTTCTCCCCAGCTTGTGTGACATTTGCCCCTCTCCCTTTTTGTTAGTTTTCGTTCAGCCCAGAGCAGCCGTTGGCAGCTGTCATGCCTTGCACCGCCCCCACCACCCTCTTCCCCTTCGGCCGGCGCACCTCCTCACCAAAATTCAGCCCCTCCGGTGCCATCGTTAAGCCGCACGTGCCCCTCTAAGCAGAGGCGTATTTTCTCTCCAGCGCCGTTGTTGTTCCTCTTCCGGCCACCATCTCCTCACCACTTCATCACCGACCTCTTGCCGACCTAAAGTACCCATTCCAGCTCCGATCCATCACCAAAGGAGCCCCCACGACCTCACTTTCCATTTTAGGATTTTTGGCCTTCCACCGCTGTTTTCTCTGCCACCCACGGCCAACCCCTCACTTCCACTAGGTTTATAAACACCTCTAAGTCATTCCCTAATAATCCCAAGCCTTAGTTCATCCCCATTCAAAAGTGGGTATTTTACAACCCACAACCATTGTGTTTTTGCACTTACATTGCTTTTTCTTCACCGTTTGCAGCTCGTTGATCCTTCAAAAATTATCATATAGTGCTATAAGTATTTTTCAAACTTCATTTTAGATTTAAATATATTATTACTTTTACAATAATTTGTGACTGGTTGGTTATTCTGGACTAAGTCCGAGGAGTCGGGGGTCTGATGGATTTGAGGATGAAGTTGTTTATTTGTTGCTGATGTTGACATTTGTTGGATAAACTGTGTCTTGAGGTGTGCATTGCATGGATCATGCATGCTCATCTTTAAAAAGGAAAAATTAGATTTTTTCGCATAATGGCACAAATGTACATGTGTTGAAAAATGAAAACTAGGTTTTCATGTGTAAATAGATTTTTGGGTGTATGGGTATCACGACCCCAAGCCGAGATGGAGCATTATCTCGGTGGAGTTCCTCTGGTCACTTGAGAGCGCAATATACTAAGTGACGTCCCCTGCATTGTTGCTGGGCGACAACGAGAGTGGGCGGGATGGTAACGCTCTCGTACCGACTCCGTGGCCCCTCTGCTGGCGGGGGCTAGAGGATGCTTGGCTACATACGCGCTGGGCGAGGAACTGGACATCGCTCGTTACAAAGTCACACGCATGGTCGTTACCTGTGGTGTGATGAAGGGAGGAAGGGTGTGCGGATGACCCCTAGGGGAAGTCATGGTGCATTCGGTTAATGAAAGTGAAAATTGTTTTGAGACTTGATTTTAGGCCATTTTATGGGAAAATGGCGAGGAAAAGTTAAAGGAAATATTTTGGGCCAAATGAGACTTTTGGCATGTGTACAAAATGTAGATTTTTGGGACATGTGCATTTGGTATCTTTTCATGCATATTGTTGAGTATAATATATTTTTATCTTGTAGCGTTTGGATTATTACTTACCTGCGGCACCATTTTTGGTACCATAAATTTTGATGCAGAGGTTGAGGAGGAGGAGGCTGAGCCGGAAGAGGTAGCTCCGCCAGAGTATTGACTTGGAGTTGTTTTACCTTTGGATATTATCTTTACTTTTTTTTATGTTATCTAATTGGTATTTGAAACAATGTTGAACTTGTAATATTTTATTACATGTGTTTTAAGCTAGTTTGTATTTAAACAAAATTCTGGTATTTAGTTGTAAGACTTTTATTATCCATTGCTTGGTTTTATTGTACATATGTTGCATGTACACACATTTGGCACTTAGCAATGGGATGTGTGACCCGTGTTGTCATAATCCTGATACCTCGATTTTCACGTGTCCGTACGTGGGAGCTGGGGACGTCACAGGTGGTATCAGAACAGTTCGGTTCTGGGTAAAACCATATGTCCCATAGGTGGAGTACCAGAAAGTTTTAAAAGTTTGAGTTGAAATTATTTTGTTTATTTAATTTGAATTTATTTTATTTAACTTGATTCGATTTTATTAAATTTGAATTTATTTTATTTAATTCCATTTGGTTTGGTTTGGTTTGATTTGATTTTATTTGAATTGAAAGTATGTTATTTTATTTAATTGATTTATTCCTAATTTTATTTATTTTGTTTTAATTTATTTTGATTTGTTTTGTTCAGAGTTAAAAGTAGGGTTAAGGGCTACCCTATGGCAGGAAGACGGTATAATCGAGAATACTATTACTAGGCATGAACATTTAGTGTGGTAGGTTTAAATTTTTAGCGATGTAGTTTCTTTTATGATGTTGAGGTCTGAAGGGAATGTCATAGTTTAGGCGATCTTTGTAAAGTAGGAACTCACGTTACAATGAGGAGGAGAATTAGCTTTAAGGCGCTTAAGATGATTGAGGTCTTAGGTTTTGTAGAATTTATGTAATGAGGCTATATAATAGGAGAGTGTAGGTTCAACGAACTTTAAGGCTAGGTCATACACCCCTTGCACATTATGATAATGAGTGTGTGCTCAAAACTAAACAAGTTTACAAGTGATTCGAAGCAGAAAAATCGAAGGGTCATAAATGATTATAAATATAGGTACCAGATAATATAAAATACATTACCACAACATCCAAAAGCCACTTATAGTGTGGTGTAAGGTATTTGTGGTGCACTCATAAATGACTTCTGGATATTGTGATGTAATGTATTTTAAATTCTCAAATCATTTACGACCATTGTATTTTTCTGGTGTGAATTAATTGTACACTTATTTGTTGAGTTTGTGAGCGCACACTTTATCACAATGTGCAAGCTAGGGGTGTATGACCCATGTGGCCAACGTTCTATTGTCACAGATCCCGCCAAACCGCAAGCGTGGGTTGGGGGCACCACATTTCTTGTATTAGAGTAATATTGTTGCACTAGTTAATTAATTACTTCAGGATTATTTCCCTAATCTTATTATATATACACTTTTCTTTCCCATAATCAAGAGGAACAAATTAGATGTTTTCAAGTTGAAGATTCTTTTTTCCAAGTACCAGTACTTTTCTTTAATTTTCTTCAAACATTGGGAACAAGAAAATGGTGTTTCCACTTTCCTGGCTTTCCCGTTTGTTTGCAGGTTTGAACATGCAAGACGTGTGAAAATGGAACCTGGACTAGAACAAACATCTTAGATAGTTACTAGTAGAAAAGATGGTTTTGTTGTTCTATTTGATGCATTTTCAAACTGGTAGGAACACCTCATTTGTAATGGATTTGGGCATGGCGTTCCCATGACAGCTAGGACACTGATCAAGATTGATCCCATTTGTGCATGCAGTCCATTTAAAAGAAATGTGGAGCACACTTCGGATTCACTTGAAAGAACTTACTCTTTTTTTTATGGTCCCACTTTCTTGAAAAAACTGCCGGGCTCTTGCATACCCTAATTTTACAAATTGAATGAGCCTTAGAGATCCTCTAATTGTTTAATTAATTTGTTGCTTGCCCAAGAGTTGAATCTATGATCTCTCGTTCTTCAAATGTCCAAGCAACTAGCGAGCTATATTATAATACCATCCAACACCTATAACTGCAAGGAAAAAAGTTTAGATGTATTTACCACGTGAGGGAGGCATTTGTAAGCTTATTCAGCTATCTTGCACGCAAGATACTTTAAACATTGATGTATGGTGTGATGTAATTAAAGACTGTCTCCAGTACTAGCGGCGCCATTATAAAGATATATAGAGCATTACATGGAATAATTGATAGTGGCCTAGATGAGAAGATTCCAATCTATCTTTGTATAAAAGAAAGGAACATCTTGAATGGAATCTCATTCAAATGGATCTTAATCTTAGGCTTGACTGGGATTCCTTCATTACACAAAATGCCGTAACACATATCGTTGGAATATTGTGGTAGGCAAAGCCAAAGGAATAACTAAAAGTTGCATATATAGGTTCAGCAACTTTTAAACAATGGGAGCTGCGGCACAATTGTTGCAGATCAAGCAGAAAATTTTTCAATGAAGGAGTAGTCGGCGTAGCAGAGGAAAAACAAAGAGATGAAGCCTAAGGCTTGGCCTAATTATGTCGTTCAAGATGAAAGGGGGCTGGGCTCGTATCCCTTATCTTACACAGCCCAAAATCAAAAAAAATAAAAAGACAAACCCACAAAATAGAAAGGGCACAATAAAATAAATAAAAGATAAATAAAAATATTACAATTAAATACTAATAAAATAAAATAATAAAATTCAACAATAAAACAATTTGAAATAGAGAACAATTAAATAATAAACAATAATTAATATCAAGACAAAAGCCTTTAAAATAAATTTCACAATTTAGTAATTATAAAATAATACAACAAAAATTATATTAAATTTAAAACAAGAGAACCTATAATAATAAATAAAATAATTAATTAAATAAAACACAAGAAATACATGGTAACACAATACGCTCAGGGTTTAACTTGGCTCGAGACATTTATTCCCCCTTTGGAACTGATCGTGCTGGTTTTGTTCGTAGTCGGTCTAGGAAATTTACCAACATAGACTCACTGTGCAATAATAGGAATTTCAGCAAACAATGCACATGGGGAGATTTCTAGTAAGCAAAACAAGAAGGTAAATTAGATCGATTAGATACTGAGAAACTTTTAAAAAGATAGAGAATATTCCTCAATATAATTTGTTAAATCACCACTTTTCATCGTCGTTCTATAGTTTATTAACCACAATGTTTAGACATAATTTCCCTTGGTCAATGGGACGAGAGTGATTTGGGCGGTAGTCCAGGGGCATGCCACTTTTTAGATACTGGTCTTCTCCTCTTACATTAGAGGGCTCTTAAGCACTACTTGTGTCATCTCCAAAGTGGAAGATTTACATCAACCTAGTCGTGTGAAACAATTGATGAAGTTCAACTTTGATTGGGAAATACCGAGATATATATATGGTCATGTGAAATCACTACCTGTTCCTAAAGTTTAAGTTCATAGGAAGATGTAGATTTTATTATCTATTTATATTTCCCTTATGTGTGGGCTAAACTCTCCCTCAAAAGCAAAGGACGGAGGTCATATTCATTGAATGAAATCAATGCTACAAAATTTGTTGAGATTTTCTTTTCAGAAACATCATTATTCTCTAAGAAATCCAAATTACTGTAATAAATGGACCAAATAAAATAAAATTATAGAAAGCCCGAGTTAATTGCTTTAATAATTTTGTTAGCACAATTAGGTTACTCACGTATTTATCATCCAACCCAACTAGCTAAATTGAATTGTTCTGCCATTGTGGTATGGCGCCCTACAAATAGAATAATTACTTTCGTGCGATCGAGCTCGATGAAAAAGTAAAACCCAACTATTGCATCTTATCATAAAGTATAATCCAACAGTTCCATCTTATCATAAAGAATAATCCAACAGTTGCATCTTATCATGATAAGATGCAATTGTTGCATTATACTTTTTCAGGAAAAAAGAAATTAACATCTCGATCTAATTGCTTTCATCTTTTTGTTCAATTTAATTTCTGTGATATTGATTCATTAGATAAAAATAATTGATGCTTTGATGCACTCCAAAAGTGCCACCGTCCTTCTAAATTCATGTCCACCCACGTGACTTGGATTCTTCTCTTTCTTTCCAAGCTTATCAGGCATGCAATTCGCCATCCTGATAGTATTGGAGATGGATACATCGACTAGGCTGAATTGCATGGATAATGTTGTGAGATATACTTTCCAACTCGGTTACACCATCAAATAAACCTCAATATTATTATTAATGGTATTGCCTCAATATATAGCTAATAATGTTTTGTCTGTGTTTACAGTTGCCATGAACCAGCTTAATTATTCTCTAGCGTTTGTACGTACATAGTATCCATGAAGTACTGTACTTGGATATATATGTATGCATGTATGTTGTAGAATGATTCCAAAATGCAAGCACAGGTCGGATTCATTTTGTACGGCGTATGAAATTTCCTATATTTCTCTATTGGCTTTTACGACCTTGGGGTACGTAGTTCTTATAGAAATGCTTATGCATGTGACATCTACACGAGCAATGTCCAGTTCCGCATGCAGTGTGTACGTAACCAAGCATCCTCTAACCCTCGCTAGCAGAGGGGCCACAGAGTCGGCACGAGAGTGTTACCATCCAGTATTCGCCCAGTGACAACCCATGGGACGTCACTCAATATATTACACTCGTATATTACGCTCCTGAGTGACCAGAGGAGCTCTAGCGAGATAATGCCTCATCTCAGCTTGGGGTCATAATACACACGCACCCAAAAATCCATTTACACGTGAAAACTGAGTTTTCAATATCCAACATATGTACATGCATGCACCATGCAATGCAAATGATAAGACACTAATATCCGACATCATCCAAATATAAAATAACTCTATCCTCAAATCCATCCAACCCTCGAACTCCTCGGACTCAGTCCAGCAGAACCAAAGAATACAATGTATCGTTAAAGTAATAATATATTTAAATCTTAAAGAAGGTTTGAAAAATATTTACAGTGCTATAAAATTTTTTTTGAAAGATCACGGAGATGCAAAATGCAGTAGCAAAGCAATGTAATAGTGCAAAATGCACCGTGGCCGTGGGTCTCAACATACCCAAATTTCAACAGAAGCAAACGAAAACTAGGGAAAGCTAGGGTAGGGCTTAGAGATGTTGGTGAAGCCAATGGAAGTGAGGGTTGGCTGTGGGTGGCGGCACAAACAGCGGTGGAAGGCCAAAACGGCCAAATCAGAGAGAGGTTCGGTTGAGCTTCACCAGTGACGAATTGGATTGGACCTAGGGTTGGGTGGGTTAGGTAACTGAGATGCTGATGTTGATGTGGTGAAAAAGTGGTGGCTAACGGTAGAGACACGGCGGCGCAGAGAGCACAAAACCGTGCGGCTTCGTGGAGCTCGTGGTAGCTAACGGCGGCGATTCGGGGGCTGAAGATGGAAGGGTGAGGTTGCCGGTGGGTGAGAAAGAGAATGGAAGAAATGGCGACGGCAATGGGTGCCGAACGACGGAGCTGGAAGAAAAAGAGGCCACGGCTTCTAGCTGTGCTTGGCAACTAACGGCTGCACAGGGTGGTCTGAAAATGGAGGGGGATGTTCAACGGCCGGAGGCGAAAAGAATGAGCTCGGCAGTGAGGGCCACGGCAGCACAACGACGGCTCTAGAGGGTGACGAAGGAAATGGGAGGAGAGAGGAAGAAACAGGTCGTGCACACGAGGAGAGGGAAGAAGAGGAAAGAAAAAAAAAAAGAGAAAAGAAAAAGAAAAAGGAAAGGAAATAAATGAGGTCTACTCCTCATAACTTGGGTTAAGAAACTGATCCAACAAAAATTATTTTCAAAACAGTAAATTAAATAAAATAATTTAAACGCAGTGATTAAATAAAATAAAATAATAAAATCTAAAAAACACAATAATTTTAAAGCCCAAAAATAACTAATTTAAATTAAAAAGCAATTAAAATATAATATAATAACAAATAGCAAGAAAGCACGTTAAAATAATTTCACAACTTAAAAACTATAAAATAATATTGCAAAAATCACCTTTAATTTAAAATAAAAAATTCACTAATTATAATAATTTAAATAAAATCATTCAATAAAAATATACATAAAACGGGGATATCAACAAAGAGTTTCGGCAACCGAAGAAGAAGAACCAAAAAATGAAAGAAGAAGAAGAAGAATCGGCGTGCGGTAGAGGAGAAAAGGTGAGGAAATTAAGCCCTAAGGGCAGAGCACAAAACGGCACCGTATAGAGAAAATGTGGGGCTGGGTTCTAGGGGCTACTGGCTAAGCCTGAAATTGAATGGACTTGGGCCCAAAAACAAGAGAAAACCCACAAAAAAGGCCCAATCCGAAAATAAAGGAAAAAGACACAATACAAATAAATAAAAGTCAAATAAAAACACTACAACTAAACATTAATAAAATAAAATAGTTAAAAGCCCAACAATAAAATAATTCAAGCTAGAGAGTAATTTAAATGTGAAATATTTATTAATATCAAGAAAACACATTATTTAAACCTCATAACTTAA
Organism: Carya cathayensis; assembly: GCA_011037825.1. NCBI lineage: Eukaryota > Viridiplantae > Streptophyta > Magnoliopsida > Fagales > Juglandaceae > Carya > Carya cathayensis. The sequence goes on along the minus strand of QGSO01000216.1, from coordinate 1,030,279 downwards.
AAATCATGAAACAATACAACGAGAAATACATTTAATTTAAAATAAGAGAGCCTTAATTATAATAATTTAAATAATCTTTCAATAAAAATACATGTAAAAATGGGATATCACAAGCGCTGTGTCGAGTGCCTATCCAGCGAACTCTTTGTTTAGATTCTTGCTCGAGTGCTAAGTCGTGCTCATGTCGAGTAAACTCTCTAGATGAGTTCTGCTCAAGCGTCAAGTGGAGCGCATGTTGAGCGAATGCTCTAGATGAGTTCCGCTCGAGCGCCACGTCGAGCGCACTTCAAGTGAATTCTCTGGATGAGTTCTGCTCGAACTACAATTTGAGCATCTGTTGAGCGAACTCTCTGAAAGAGTTTTGCTCGAGCGCCACATTGAGCGCACGTTAAGCGAACTCTCTGTTATGAGTTCTGCTCGAGCCGTGTCAATCACACTTCAACCCTTTTCAAGTCACCCCATTTCAACACTGGTTACAACACCTTTTACAAAGGTTTTCACAATAATATGTCAACCAACTCATTTTTACCTTAACAATAATGTATTTTACATTCTCTGATACTGATATTTAGAATCATTTGCAACCCTTTTATTTTTTTTTTGGTACTAATTAATTGTACACTTATTTGTTGAGTTTGTGAGCATAGACTAAATATCACAATGTGCAAGAGGTGTATGAACCTAGCAATGACACTGAATATTGATCTCGTCTTGTATAAAATGTGTCAAGGGAAAAAGATGAGTGAATGGAAAAGTACCTTTTTTTTAGAATGATTATGACCTTTTGCGGCGAATTAATGTCAGCACAAAAGAATAAAAAGTGCTGCAAAAAGTATTATTTTCATCAATATTATTTGCGACGGTATGTTTTCACCACATAGAGAAAAATATTAACGATGAGCTATTGTTCTGAGTACAGCAAACGGATATATTTCCAAACTAGAAGTCAATTAAGTGCACCGAAGAGATTATTGTACAGTGTTCAGTATGGACTATTAAAAATTTATATGGATTTAGGTTTTCATTGGGAAAATTTGTTATTTGCCACAAGTTTTGCAAGCATAAAAAAATCATTTCAAATATCCCTTATTAACAACGAAATAAATATTTCATTGCAGTTAGACATTTATTTGTAACGAGTTTTGACCTATTGCAAATAAGTTTGGAACTATCACTTTTGCAACTAAAGTACCAATTGCAAATTTGTGACACAACTAAGAAGCTAGTGTCATGCGTAATACATTTTTGTGCAACGTATTATTATATCGTTGGTAATATACATATACTTTTTGCAACGAATTGTTATATCACATTGGTAATATATATATATATATATATATATTTACTTTTTGCAATGATACGATGTATACATTACTTTTTTGCAACGAATTATTATATCGTTGGAAACATACATTTACTTTTTGCAATGGGCAATCATTCATTGGTCATAGTGTTTTTCTGTTTATCAATTGCAACGAAGTTATATGATAGAAATAGGTTTTTTGAAATGAACGAAAAACCGTTGCTAATTTGTGTAAATAATTCGAATTATGTTTTGCGACGGAAACTTGTCGTTGCTAATACCATTTTATTTTTTGCAACGGAAAGAAATAGTTACTAATTGAGTGGGTATGTTTTACAAAGGAAAGAAATCGTTGTTAATTGAGGAATTATTTTTTACAGCAGAAACAAGTTGTTGCTAATTAAGTGAATATTTTTTGCAACGGAAAGAAGTCATGGTTGCTAAATATTGCAGAATTACTTTTTACAACAAAAAGCAGTGGAAAGAAGTTGTTGCTAATTGAGTGAGTATTTTTTGTGACAAATATATTCATTGATATTGTAAGTTCACATGCTTGATGTATCTTTAACTAGTCTTTTTAGAGTATAGTTCATGTGGTTTAGGCCTTCCATTGAGGTGTTACATTTTATCTGTTAATTAATTTACAAAAAGTTTATGTATAGTCACTTTTGCATACTCATTTGCGCACTCCACTAATTTGATTGGTTGCATCATTTTTTAATATAAAATAACTATTTTAGTCAATCACATCAGTTGAGTATGCAAAGAGTATGCAAAAGTGACTATATGTATCGAAACTCATTAATTTATATTAATGAGTTTTGCATACTTTTTGTGCACTCCTTTGATATGATTGGCCAAAACAGTTATTTTATTTAAAAAAAATGATACACCGATCACATCAATAGAGTGCGCAAGGAGTACGCAAAAGTGACTGCATATAAAAATTTTATTAAATAAAACACCCTTCAATTCTCTTGAATGTTACCTGCATCATCCACTCTCATTATCTATAATGTCATCAAATAAAAGTTAAATCATGTGTATTTAGAGATAAGTTATTAAGTACAAAAGATATACAATCTCATTTCCTAGTAATATTCATTTATGCGTCTTTTTCATTTTTTTAATTCTGTAACTTTTTATTAGAAGTTCACAGCAGTTTAAGTTTTTGGGACAAGTGATGCCACTTGACACCACTTGCATATAATATTAACAACAAAACATGCAAAAGCTAGATAATATTGAATCTATAAAAAAGGGTGATTTTTGAGTTCACGATGAATGGTTCCACCACTTGCTATTATCGTAGAAAACTTTATACGATCTGATATTTTTATCCCAAATATTCTCTTTATCTTTGTAATATTTGTATCTTGTTGTTACTTTAGTAATTAGTCGACCCATGTACTTGCATGTGTTATTCGATCCTTTCCTGTCACAGAATGTCAAGGTGTACGTTTTTAATTGGATGAGAGTATCATAAATAATTTTAGACTATCGTTTAATTTTTCTATTAAAACTAAAAGTACAAAGGCTTTAGTTTTATTGTAATTGTTGTCATGGGCAGCTCAAATCTCTAGCACGACATGAGTGTTATTCGATCCTCTGCTAATGGGTTCTATTAAAATAATCGACTATTTGGTCTTATCATAGGATGACATGAAATTAAAATTAATGTCACGTCCTTTCTCATACGTAGATATTCTATGATGGTAAATATTTGTTTTTATGATGGTTGAAGCTGTTACATTGTGTTAGATATTCTAGAACAGGGTATTATCATATAAAATACAGCAAAAGTATTTACGTCAAACGGAAAATCTTGATCACGTGTGGTTGTTCCACGGTTTTTCATGAGTGTTATTGGTCAGTGGGGAGGAGCTCAAAGTTCTCATCCAGTATGCCAAGAAACATGGATACATATCCCCTACTAATTGATAGCCAATCCCTATAATTTAGTACCGTATCCAATAACATGTATTTCCGAAAAACAAAAGGCGGTCAGCTCCTTAATTGTGTGCAAGGTGTCGTACGTGCTTGTATGTCATGTTTTGGCTTTTTAATGTATGAAGAAGCAATGCTAGCTTCTGTGTGTTAACATACTAATTATATGCCAAAAGTCTAACACGCTCGTCCAGTGACTTACACAAAAAGTCTAGCCTCCGATTGCATTATGGTACCGATTGATTTCCGATAGACATAATTAGGAAATCAGTACTGTCACTACAAGAGGAACAGATTTTTGTGACCAAAAGGACCTTTTGGTCACAAAAACCCATTTCTCTTGTAGCGTGCATGTCCCTAAGAACGTGTGTGTTGAATACTATGAAGCGCAGTACTTAAGAATGAAAGAGAATAGGAGAGAAGAAAACAAAAACGAGAAAGAAAAAACAGCTGCACGTTCACCCACATGGCAAAACAAAAAGATCGAAATGAGAAGTATGTTCTTATTAGCTGCATGCAGGAATCAATATGAATGATCTCCTTAGGCTGGCCTGTTGCTTATAGTAGGCCTCAAATTAAGATTCAACAAAGAAAATTATTTTTGGCGCTAGCTGCGGTCAGTGCAGTCACCAAATTAAGATGCCTTTTGTTTGCTAGCTGTTCTTCATTAATTCTTGACTCCGTTAGAAAGACCAATTTCGAACCTCTCGTGTGTGTCGAGGAAAAAAAGTGCAGTTTCCTGTAAAACTTTCTCCAAGATCTTGTTCCAGGATTATTATATAGATTCTTGATTGTTTCCTGCATGCACTCGTGCTGATTGTGCCTCTAGAAAATGATCCGTATAGTCTTGGCATGTGTAAGTCCCGTGTAATCCAATTAAAAGAAGTGGAAAAGTGGGACACACTTAATTTGGACTCACACGATCGGAAAAACTCACTCTTTTACGGTAGAAAATTTGGACACCCTAACGTTAATTTACAAATCAAATGAGCACACCAACAAGATTTATCTGAAAACCATGCAACACCCTCTAACAGCAAAGAAACAAATTCAATGTATTTAGTGCAGAAAATAAAATAAAATAGAAAAGGAGATAGAAAAAAGAGAATGAGGCAGTACAAGATATTTGAGTATTTATGTCGGTTTAGAATATGTGACGCGGTCTGAAACCGTCACCAAATATACTATTTAGAGACGGTTGAGTTGACTGTCACTAAAGTTTGAGATGGATTGATCAGTGGAGAGGATCTCAGAGTCCTCATCCAGTATGCTAATAAACATGGATACATATCCCCTACTAATTGATAGCCAATCCATATTTAGTACCGCTCCTTGTTTGCAAGGTGTCGTACGTGCTTGTATGTGTTTTGGTTTTCTAATGTATGAAGAAGCAATGCTAGCTAGCTTCTGTGTGTTAGCATACTTATATGCCCTGCATGCATAATTCTATATATGTGGGTTTTCGTTTATGGACCTGTGTCTAGTACTGATTAAATATTAGTCCTAGTTAGTCTATCATGCTTGTGATGAATTCGATCGACAACAAATTATAGGGGGAGGGGGATGATGATTTGTTGGTTTAACAAATTGTAGAAAAATGGTAAGGTGTATTAAGTTGAGCATTTTCAAGCTAGAAGTTGTGAGAGTAAGGTCTCGTTTGGAAAATGAGATGAAAAATTTATGAATAGTAGTGACATGATTTGAATTAGAGAAAATCTCCTCATCAGCTGGTTTACATATTATACACCACACCTAATGTGTAAACCGGATTCATCAACTAAATACAAAAACACAAAAGGCCAGCTCCAAATTATCTCTTTGTTAATGTGTTTTTGTGCCTTTGCGTGTAGAAAATTTCATAAAAATACAAACTAAAAATGAAGCCAATCCAAAACTTGGAGAGAGAGAGAGAGGGGGGGCTTGGTGAGAGAGAGCTTGAGTAGAGCTCGATGAGAGAGAGAGGGAGTTCAATGAGAGAGAAAGCTTGAGGAGAGAGAAAGGTCAATGAGAGATGGGGTTTCAGTGAGAAAGATTGGGGAGAGAGACATTCAAAGAATGGAAATCAGATTTCGAGGAGAGAGAGAGAAAGACCTAGATGGGGTCCTAGCAGAGTGAGAGAAAAAAAGAAAGAAAAAAAAAAAGAGCAATGCTCAATATAGTCCTAGCTAAGATGCGCAAGTCCAGTATACTTCTTTTAAAAAAAAGTGAAATCTATTATTAAAAAAATATTTTTTCATATGGATCTCATATTTACCTACTTTGTTCAAAAGGAATATGCGGGACTTGCACACTCTAAGACTTTAAATATCATTTCTCATGTTTAAAACTGCTCAATAATTTGTTATCATAAAAATTAATATCCTGTATATATAAAAGAAATATTGTTTCATTACTCTTTGAAAAAAAAAATTGAAAATAAAAAACAAAAAATAAAAAGTTAGAAATTGAAATGAAAAGACTAAAGAGATTAAGAGAGGAGAAGGAAATTGAGGGAGAGATTTTGAGTTCTATATATTTATCATTATGTAATGTAATTAACTACAATGTATAAATCTGCATATTTAAAAGGAAATTATATAATGATAAGATAAGATAAATATTTTTATCGTTATGATAATCAAATTAAATCAATTTGATAATTATGAAAAACAAATCAAATTCTTGATTTGATATTATCTAGTCTCCAAAACGCTTGCCCAATGACTTATACCAAAAGTTGGCCCCCAATTCCATTATGATACTTGTTGAACTTAAGACTTCAAGTTTTGTATAATTATATATTTACACATAGATTTTGATGATAACAAATGAATTCAAAGAATGAAAGAGTCTCAAGTTCAAGTTGTCCACACAATGGAGTCAAGCATATCAAGGAACCAAGCATGAGTAAGAAGGAAACAAGTTCACATCAAAGTCATAGAGGAATGTTGTAAATATCTTAAAATTCAAAATTAGGATTAAGGCTCAAAAATTAATATTTTATCATAAAGCATTAAAATACATTTTCCACATGTGCATGAATATTTTGAAAATTAAATTTGAAAATTTTGAAAGATAATTGATTGTCATTTTTCACATGTGCATGCCATGATTAAAGGTTTGAACTTTGAAAATATTAAAGATGATTGATTGTCATCTTTCACATGTGCATGTTTTATTTGAATATTTTCAAAAGTGATTGATGCTTTTCTTGACTTATGCAAAAGGAAGATGCCTTTGTTTGAATATTTTGAAAAGTAAAGTGTGCTCCTTTTGTCATATGCAAAAAGTAAAAAATTAGGTTTGAAATTTTTGAAAAGCAAAGTGTGCTCCTTTTGTCATATGCAAAAAGTAAAAAGATTAGGTTTGAAATTTTTAAAAAATGAATGATGATGTTTTTGACATGTGAATCTTTTTAAATTTGAATATGAAGTCTCATATGCCTATAAATAGATCATTTGAGAGCTTCACATTCACAACACCAAGAGCATACAACTCTCATTCAAAGCTTTCATTCTCTCTTCTCTAAGCATTGAGCCTTAACCCTTGTTCATTTTGAGAGATATAGTTTGTGCTGTATTGTTCTTATTTCACTCATTGAGGAGTGTTTTCTGATATTCTACCCACTATCAATTCTTGTATCAGTAAAAGGGTGTGTACAACCCTTGTGCGTGTAGAAAGTGTTCTACACAGGGAATCGTTGAATCACCACGTGTAAGGTGATTGCAAGTGTAGAGGGTGTTCTACACGGATCCTTTGTAGCGGTGTTGTTCAAAGGTGTAATAGGTTTCTATCTCCACCTGAAGGAGATTGAATAGTGAATTCGGGGATCTCAAGGGGTAGCTTGAGGCGAGGACGTAGGCAGTGGGGCCGAACCTCGTTAACATACTGAGTTTGCTTCTCTCTTACCCTTACTCTTTATATTTATTGCTGTTTCATATTTTGTTTATATTTTATATTGTATATTTGATTTATAATTGTTATTTTTTTAAATACAACTCAATTCACCCCCCCTCTTGTGTTAGTCATCTGGGCAACAATTGGTATCAGAGCTAAAGCTCTATTATAAGATTAACTATCTTTTGAGTTAAGATCTTATGGCTAACATTGCAGCTTCATTTGGTGAAGGTCAATCTAGCAGTCGGCCTCCACTCTTTTGTGGAGACAATTACTCATTCTGGAAAGTTAGAATGAGAATATTCCTTCAGGCTCAAGGTCGAGAAATCTGGAAATGCATTGTAAATGGACCTTATATTCCAACAAAAGTGGTTGATGGAGTAAAGGTCAAAAAGGAAGAAGAAGAGTTTAATCGTGAAGACGATAGACTTTATACTTTGAATTTAACTGCTATGAATTTATTATATAATGCTCTCAATGGTAATGAGTTTAATAGAGTAATGACTTGTGCTACGGCAAAAGAAATTTGGGATAATTGGAAGTTACTTATGAAGGAACTTCTCAAGTTAAGGAATCAAAAATTTATATTCTTACTCATGAATATGAAATGTTTAAGATGAATGATGATGAATCTATTTCTAGTATGCACACTCGTTTTACTAACATCATAAACAGCTTGACAGCTCTTGGCAAAGTTTATTCCAAAGTGGAAATGGTAAGAAAAATTCTCAACTCTCTACCAAAACGTTGGGAATCAAAAGTGACAGCGATTCTTGAAGCTAGAGACCTCAAGAAGCTCGAAGTGAATGAACTCATCGGGTCACTTATCACCCATGAGTACACATTGAAAAGAGGAGAAGAAGAAGGAAAGCCAAAGAAGAGCTTGGCGCTTAAAGCTGTTCCTCATGAAAGTGAAAGTGATGAAGATGAGGAAAATGACGATAAAGATGAAGAAGTTGCGATGATAACAAGAAGAATTCAGAGATTCTTAAAGAAAAATAAAACTCCTCCGAGAAAATCCTTCAAAAAGTTTTCCAAGAAAGATTCAGGTAAAAATGATACTTTAATTTGTTATAAATGCAATAAGCCTGGTCATATCAAGCCAGATTGTCCTCTGCTAAAGAAAGATCGAAACAAAGGCAAGAAAGCAATGAAAGCTACATGGGATGATGATTCAAGTAGCTCAGATAGTGAAGCAAGCAATGAAGAATCAGCAAATCTCTGTCTTATGGCTAAAGATGACATTGAGGTAACAAATTTTGATAATATTGAAAATCTTTCATATGAAGAATTGCAAAATGTTTTAGAAGAGGTATATGAGGAATTTGAAAAATTAGGTATCAAATATACTGTTTGAAAAAGAAAAATTCTTCTTTAACAAACGAAATTGATATTTTAAAAAAAGAAAATATTGTTTTGAAAGATGAAAATCTTGAGTTGAAGAAGAAGAAAACTGATTTAGAAAATATTGTTGAAAACTTTACGAATGGAAAAAGAAATTTTGAAAAACTTCTTGGTAGTCAAAGATGTGTTTTTGACAAGGCAGGCTTGGGATATATGCCAAAACAAAAATTCAAACCTTATAAAAACTTCTTTGATAATCCTTCTACATCAAAGTCTAATATTCAAAATTCTTTTCGTAATAATTTTGTCAAAAAGGGATACTATTATAATCACTCAAGTTCTTCATATATGCCACATGCTATTTGCAATTTTTGTAATAGAAATGGTCATAATTATCATCTTGTCCTATTAGAAGAAAGCATACAATGACTATTAGGGCCATATGGGTACCTAAAAATCTTGTTTCTTCTAATACTAATAAATAAAGGACCCAAAGAACTTGGGTACCAAGAAAAATCATTTTAATTGTTTTTATAGGTATGCATGAAGTCCTCCACAAGCAAAAACAAATGGTTTTTAGATAGTGGATGTTCAAGACACATGACGGGAGATAAGACTAAGTTCTTAGATCTAAGATCTAAAGAAGAAGGACACGTGACATTTGGAGACGACTCGAAAGGGAAGATCGTTGGAATAGAAAGTCTCAATCTCAACAAAGAGAACACAATAGAGGAAGTCCAACATGGAGACATCAGGAAAGATCATCAAAATTTATACGAGATGCAACCAAACAGTGGAAATTTGTGAAAGATCATCCAGTGGAACAAATTCTGGGAGAACCTTCACAAGGTGTAAGCACTCGATCATCTCTTAGAAATATTTGCAATCATACTGCTTTTCTATCTCAGATTGAACCTAAAAATATTGATGAAGCACTTCTTGATGAATCTTGGATTCTAGCTATGCAAGAAGAGCTTAATCAATTTGAAAGAAATGATGTTTGGACACTTGTTCCTAGACCCAAAAATCATACTATTATTGGAACAAAATGGGTTTTTAGAAACAAGAAAGATGAGTCCGGAGTCATTACTAGAAATAAGGCTCGACTTGTAGCCCAAGGTTACAATCAAGAAGAAGGAATTGATTATGATGAGACATATGCACCAGTCGCAAGATTAGAAGCTATTCGAATGCTACTTGCATATGCTTGTTATAAAGATTTCAAACTTTTTCAAATGGATGTTAAAAGTGCTTTCTTAAATGGTTTTATAAATGAAGAGGTATATGTTGAGCAACCTCCAGGTTTTGAAAATCATATTTCTCCAAATCATGTTTTCAAACTCACAAAAGCACTATATGGACTCAAACAAGCTCCTAGAGCGTGGTACGAGAGACTCAGTGGTTTCTTGATTAAAAAAGGTTTTTCAAGAGGAAAAATCGACACAACTCTTTTCATTAAATACGAAAATGATGATATTCTTTTGGTTCAGATTTATGTTGATGATATAATATTCGGTGCTACTAATGAAAATATGTGTCAAGTTTTTGCTAAGACTATGCAGGATGAATTTGAAATGAGCATGATGGGAGAACTTACATTCTTTCTCGGATTGCAAATTAAGCAAGCTAAAAAGTGGGACATTCATCAATCAATCAAAATATATTAAGGAATTGCTGAAGAAGTTTGGGATGGAAGGTGCTAAGGAAACTGGAACACCAATGAGCCCATCTACTAAACTTGATAAAGATGAATTCGGTAAGTCAGTTGACTCGAAAGTATATCGAGGTATGAGTGGTAGCTTATTATATTTGACAGCCAGTAAACCAGATATTATGTTCAGTGTAACAGCCTGCTAAAATTTAGTTTTATCTCCTCACCCTTCTCTTTTCTTTTCACGCATAGTAGACGGCAAGGCAATCCGTTTTGGTTTTTTTTTTTTTCCCCACACATATATATGGATACCAAGGTTTTATCCACCGGAGTTCGCTACACGAGCTTGCCTCAAAGCTACATCAGACCAGAGTCCAAGCGGCCTCGGTTGTCTAAAATCTCTGATTGTGAAGATGTTCCCATCATCGACTTGGGTATTGCAGATAAAAGCAAAATTGTCAAGCAAATTGGCGATGCCTGCAAATCTTTTGGCTTTTTCCAGCGTCATAGAGGAGATGGCAGTGGGGTCCAACTTGGCCGACAAAACATAGAAGCTCAATGGACGTTTCCGTGCATCAGTATCTTATTTTCATGGATTTTTGCTGCTGTCCTGTAAAGGAAAAACCCACTTGTGCCTATGGAGATAAAAGCACGTGGGTGGACCCAGGGGGAGACATAAGAGCCTGTGGTGGAATGATAATGGCGGGACCTAACCCAAAGAAAAATATGGCATGCACTTGGGCCGGGAACTAAAGAGTCTCTTCCAAATCTCTTTTCTTTCTCTCTCTCTCTCTCTCTCTCTCTCTCTAAACAACAATATTCTGGTTGGAGTGCAATTGAAGTTGAAGGTAGTCAGTTATGGAGGTCAAGCAACCAGACTACCAAAAAAAAGCAGCACTGATCATCTGGTCCTTGACATCGACCAGCCAAATTCCAAGAATATTAAACAATCTTTCCAGACAGACTCCGATGATCCACTCTCCCAATGCCAAGCAAGACCCAAAATCCTCAGACGCCTAAACTTTTCCAAACCCAAGTCCCGGTTTGAGGAGATCAACTACCCCCTCCAACCACGAGCCATCCTTGAATCCGACGAACTCCAACCATTAAACACCCACGAAAACTCATCGTCGACGGACGACGACGACGACGAATGGTATGGAAACGAGGAAGAAAACGGCGAAGATGAAGCACAAGGCAAGGACAGAAAGAAAAAGAAAAGAAAGATTAACAAGAGGGCTCTTGATTGAATGGATTTGTTCTTCTTTATAATGACTTGCCTGGTTTGCTCTCTGACCCTAAACTCCGTCAAAAACAAGAAGAAATGGGGTTTGGAGATATGGAAATGGTGCCTGATGGTCATGGTCATGTTCTGCGGACGCCTTGTCTCCGGATGGGTGGTTGGTTTTCTCGTCTTCCTCATCGAGCGCAACTTCATGCTCAGAGAAAAGGTCCTATATTTTGTCTACGGTTTGCGCAAGAGCTTCCGAAATTGTGTTTGGCTAGGCCTAGTTTTAGTAGCATGGATGATCATGTTCCCTAACGTTCACGAACATAACAAGTTTCTCAAGAAAGTGTTCCGGGCTCTAATCGCTGTGCTCGTCGGTGCAATCATCTGGCTGCTAAAGATCTTATTCGTAAAGGTCCTGGCCTCGTCCTTCCATGTTGCTACGTTCTTCGATCGCATGAAAGAAAGCGTTTTCCACCATTACATATTGGAAACGCTTTCTGGGCCTCCGCTTGACGAGGACGAGAGGGTACTGCCCCAACGTCGCCGTCTGCAGGCGTCAAAGACCCTGCCTGCGAGGCTGAGGAAGATCGACATGGAGAGGCTGAGGAAGCTTAGCTTGGAGGGCAGGCCGACGGCGTGGAGCATGAAGAGGCTGGTGAGCCACGTGATGTCTTCAGGATTGTCGACCATTTCTAGAACCGTTGATGATTTTGGAAAGGCTGAGTCGGAAATTACCAGTGAATGGGAGGCGAGGAACTGTGCTCAGAGGATATTCAAGAACATTGCTGCAAAGCCCGGTGCCAAATATATAGAAGAGGAAGATTTACTGAAGTTTTTGCATAGCGAGGAGGTTAACACTATATTTCCAATGTTTGAAGGAGCAATCGAAACTGGAAGAATCACCAAGTCTTCATTCAGAAATTGGGTGGTTTTGTCAGGAATGAAAAAGTTGAGGGATATGGCCAATCGGATCCTTGATGACCATCCTGTCATAGCATGGTGTTAGCTACGGCACCAAGAACATGGATAGCCAGACCACGTGGGCCTGAGCATGATGACTATGGTGAGCAAAACTTTACTTTTTGAATTAAAAAAAGGCCAAATTCTAATTTATTTCTTCAAGGTCACGTGAATGTGTCCATTTTCAAAGTTAGTGGGAAGAATTTAGTTCATGACAGAACATGGCCACAAGTGTGGTAGTTGAATAGGGACCCACAAAATAAAATAAAATAAAATAAAAAGAGGTAGGTGGAAAAGAGATTTTGGAATAACAGGATACGTGAAGTACTTGCTAACCTCGTCATTTACGGCACGGCAAAGGTAATAAAATCATCCTCTAATTTATATGAGATTATTTTTTTATATGAGATTATAAAATAGCATGAGAAAGGAATGGTGAAACAGATGCAAACAAAGCACGAGATTCTTTGATTGAGAAGTTAGTGCCTTCTACTTCAAAGTATAGTGAAACCTCAAGTTGCCGTGGTGTTGCAAGTGCTCATAATATGACAATTAAGTTCAGAAGTGAAAATCTTAAGGACTTGAGTGTTCCTCTTCCAGTTGTTGTGCAGTTCCTCGTGTTTCGCACTCTATTCTCATAGAACGCGACGATCGAAGTAAGTTAGCCTCTAACTTACTATCAGTTTATTGTGTATGTGTGATGGGTAAGAGAACTACAATTTAAGTATGCCATGTTAAGTATGCCATGAAATGTTTATGATTAAATCATATTGTGCCATTTACAAGTATACGCCATGTTAGAAAAGTATATGATATTAATTAATATCTCATGCATTAAGAAAGATAAGATATGTTATGTTACTTATAATGCGTGGGGCCACAACAACTGTGGAGTACGTATTATATTTTATGTTATGATAATCGTGGGGCCACAACAACTGTGGAGTACGTATTATTTTTATGTTACTTATAATGCGTGGGGCCACAACAACTGTGGAGTACGTATTATTATTTTATGTTATTTATAATGCGTGGGGCCACAACAACTGTGGAGTACGTATTATATCTTATGTTATTTATAATGCGTGGGGCCACAACAACTGTGGAGTACGTATTATATTTTATGTTATATAATCGTGGGGCCACAACAACTGTGGAGTACGTATTATATTTTATGTTACTTATAATGCGTGGGGCCACAACAACTGTGGAGTACGTATTATATTTATGTTACTTATAATGCGTGGGGCCACAACAACTGTGGAGTACGTATTATATTTATGTTACTTATAATGCGTGGGGCCACAACAACTGTGGAGTACGTATTATATTTATGTTACTTATAATGCGTGGGGCCACAACAACTGTGGAGTACGTATTATATTTTATGTTACATGAAGTATGGGGCCACAACAACTGTGGAGCATACACTACATGAGACACAGCAATTGTGACATGTAGAATACGTGGGGCCACAACAACTGTGGAGTACGTATTATATTTTATGTTACATGAAGTATGGGGCCACAACAACTGTGGAGCATACACTACATGAGACACAGCAATTGTGACATGTAGAATACGTGGGGCCACAACAACTGTGGAGTACGTATTATATTTTATGTTACATGAAGTATGGGGCCACAACAACTGTGGAGCATACACTACATGAGACACAGCAATTGTGACATGTAGAATACGTGGGGCCACAACAACTGTGGAGTACGTATTAATGCACGTTATTAATCAAGACAATTGAATAATATTCCAAGTTTATGTTAAGTCAAGTTTTAGATCAAGTCCATGTTATATTATGCTCACGTATATGTTATGTTCATGTCATGTTATGTTCAAGTTTATGTTATTTTCAAGTTCTTATTTATGTTATGCATGTTTACGTTCATGCTATATTTCAAATCCATGTTATGTTTCACGTTCATGTTATGTTGTTTGTTCATGTTATGTTTTAAGCTTAAGTTTATGCCATGTTAAGTCAAGTTCAGTTTACGTTTAAGTTCTGGTTAAGTCATGCTATATGTCAAGTTATGCTATGCTTATGTATGACTATACTTATGCATTTATGCTTTTAACTGCCATGCATGCATCTTTAACTTGTGTGTGAGTTTTATGTTAACTTACTGAGATTTGTAATCAAATCTCACTGTGGTAGTCCCAACTACCATTCCCCCCGAATGGTAGATCTTGTTACAGGACCCAAAGGAGAATTGGAATCTGACCAACTGAATACGGTCGACTAGGCCACGGTGCGATGTTGATGATGGTATAGTATTTAACTTAGGTTAATACTTGTACTTTTGGAGTTGTATCTCAAGTATTCTTTTGATCACAACCATTTTGGACTAGTGTGGTGGTCACGGCTATTTAGTATGCCTTTATGTATGAATTATGTTTCAAGTATTTGGGATATTTTAGTTTGGTGCATAGTATTGCTAAAGAAAAAAAAAGTATCCGCTGCGAATATTGCATAATGCTAGATGCATGTTAGGAACATTGCATCTTATATGTCATGAACGGAGGCAGGTAACCTTGTGTTGCATGTCTCGACGCTTCAAATGTCCGTTCAATCCCAAGCTGAATTTGGGGGCGTCACATTCAGTGTGTGTTTATGTGCACGTTTTCAATCATCTCCAAAAGAATCTCATTTAATTGCAGTTAAGCGCATTCTTAGATATCTTAGTGGTACAATTATCCTAGGGTTATGGTACCCTAAACACACATCACTTCTTAGGTCATGCACTAGTTTCCTGGTTTAGTAAAAAATAAAATTCTGTTGCACTATCTACTGCTGAAGCAGAATATGTTGCTGCGGGTAGTTGTTGTGCTCAAGTTCTTTACATGAAGCAACAACTTGAAGATTTTAAACTCATGTATAATCACATTCCAATCAAATGTGATAATACAAGTGCTATAAATCTTTCAAAGAATCCAATACAACATTCTAGAACTAAGCATATTGAAATAAGATATCATTTTCTTCGAAATCATGTGCATAAAAATAGAGAGATATTTTTTTAAATACTTTTACATAAACTTGAGGTTCTTATCCTCATGTTTGAGACGCTCATTCTCTTCATACAATATCATGTCATCCCTATCCATGGGAACTGGCAAGCGGAATGAAGAATCCAATAGAGATTTCAACTGTTTATTCTTTTGTCGAAGGATTCCTTCACTTGTGTGAGACTCCTGAACAATTCGTTGAAGTACAACAATTTGTTCTTTAAGCCTTTCAACCTCGTGGTTTTTGGTTTGTACCCGCTGAGAAAAAGCAACAATAGAGGATGAGTAGCGAGTCCCGAGACTCACCAAGTCGTAGATAGCATCGGAGTCTGACTTATTAGCCATACTATTATTTTCTTACTGCAACATGGCACCAATGGCAGCTGCAGAAAGGACAGGAGGTTGAGGTGTTGAATACCTCATGGATGCATCTAGAGGAATGTTAGAAGAATGAGCCATGGAGAGAAGAATTGAAAACTTAAAGCGAGAATGTTGAAGGAATGCAGATGAGTTATAAAGATAAGAATAAGATGTAATGCAAATCGGATGAATTTTAAGACTGTTTTTATAGAGATAGCATAAAGAAGAAGACAAACTAGTTTAAATCAGGCGTTTGTTTATATCTCGTTTGTCAACATCAGGCGATTTGTTTCAATCTTCAACCGACTAAATTCATAGAGTTAGGCCTCGGGCTTTGCAGGACTTGTCGGGTCACGGACGTCTCTCTTTTTCAACTATCTACAGTGTATTTTAACGCACCGTTTTCTTCAGTCTATTTACTTGCTGCCGATCCTTTTTAATGATGCCAAAAGGGGGAGAAGTTTTAGACTAGAACATTAACATTGTTTAAATTGCTAAACTTGTTATATATGCTTGGAATTATATTTATATTTTTGCTTGAAAAACTAACGCACATTCTCAGGGGGAGCTTAAGTATTAATACAGGTTTCAGGTTCTATCAAGTATTTGTCATCATCAAAAAGGGGGAGATTATTGAACCTAAGGCTTCAAGTTTTGTGTAATTATATATTTACACATAGATTTTGATGATAACAAATGAATTCAAAGAATGAAGGAGTCTCAAGCTCAAGTTGTCCACACAATGGAGTCAAGCACATCAAGGAACCAAGCATGAGCAAGAAGGAAACAAGTTCACATTAAAGTCATAGAGAAATGTTGTAAATCTCTTAAAATTCGAAATTAGGATTAAGGCTCAAAAATTAATATTTTATCATAAAGCATTAAAATACATTTTCCACATGTGCATGAATATTTTGAAAATTAAATTTGAAAATTTTGAAAGATAATTGATTGTCATCTTTCACATGTGCATGCCATGATTAAAGGTTTGAACTTTGAAAATATTAAAGATGATTGATTGTCATCTTTCACATGTGCATGTTTTATTTGAATATTTTCAAAAGTGATTGATGCTTTTCTTGACTTATGCAAAAGGAAGATGCCTTTGTTTGAATATTTTGAAAAGTAAAGTGTGCTCCTTTTGTCATATGCAAAAAGTAAAAAATTAGGTTTGAAATTTTTGAAAAGCAAAGTGTGCTCCTTTTGTCATATGCAAAAAGTAAAAAGATTAGGTTTGAAATTTTTGAAAAATGAATGATGATGTTTTTGACATGTGAATTTTTTTAAATTTGAATATGAAATCTAATATGCCTATAAATAGATCATTTGAGAGCTTCACATTCACAACACCAAGAGCATACAACTCTCATTCAAAGCTTTCATTCTCTCTTCTCTAAGCATTGAGCCTTAACCCTTGTTCATTTTGAGAGATATAGTTTGTGCTGTATTGTTCATATTTCACTCATTGAGGAGTGTTTTCCGATATTCTACCCACTATCAATTCTTGTATCAGTAAAAGGGTGTGTACAACCCTTGTGCGTGTAGAAAGTGTTCTACACAGGGAATCGTTGAATTACCACATGTAAGGTGCTTGCAAGTGTAGAGGGTGTTCTACACGGATCCTTTGTAGCGGTGATGTTCAAAGGTGTAATAGGTTTCTATCTCCACCTGAAGGAGATTGAATAGTAAATTCGGGGATTCTCAAGGGGTAGCTTGAGGCGAGGACGTAGGCAGTGAGGCCGAACCTCGTTAACATACTGAGTTTGCTTCTCTCTTACCCTTACTCTTTATATTTATTGCTGTTTCATATTTTGTTTATATTTTATATTGTATATTTGATTTATAATTGTTATTTTTTTAAATACAACTCAATTCACCCCCCCTCTTGTGTTAGTCACCTGAGCAGCAATACTGATCGATTTCTAATAGGACTAATGTTATGTATATTCATAGAGCGTACAATCGCTGTATAGTCTCGCTTTGAAAAAAGTGTGGTTTATTATTAAAAAATTAATTCTTTTTCATATAGGTTCCATATTTATTTACTTTTTTCAAAGTGATTACACAACGCTTGCACACTCACAATTGCAACTATTATTTCTCTTCCGATAAATATAAGAGTATTGCTCTATTAAAAAAAAATTACATAAAAACAATATTACAAATTGACGTGATTTCATTTAATCCATTAAATTGACTTTATAATAAAATTTATTTTTTAATTTGATGAACCACATCAAGTCACTTCAATTTGTGATATTGCTTTTGTATAATTACTTTGTGGCTAGACTATTTACCTAAATATAATTAGGAAATCATTGTCCCTGAGAACGTGTGTATTGAATACAATGAAGCGGAGTACTTAGGAAAAAAAACAAAATAATAATAATAATAATAATAATAATAAAAAAAAAAAAAAGAGAGGAAGTAGAAAGAAAAAACAGGTGCACGTTCACACACATAGCAAAACAAAAGATCGGAAAGAGACGCATGTTCTTATTAGCTGCATGCATGAATCAATATGAATGATTTCCTCAGGCTGGCTGGCTGGCCTGTGTAATGGACCCAAGTTCTTGACGGTACTCAAGAAAGTCAGTCTCCGGAAGCAGAGAGAAAGATATATATAGAGAGGAAAAGAGAGAACAAGAACACGAATCCGGTAGTTGAATTCCGATGATTATTACCTGATTTTCTCTCCAGTTATATCCTCTTCACTGAACAACACGTATTGCACATTTGTTGCACTTCTGGCCTGTCCAAAATCACACAAAATGATATTTAAGTAGTTCGGCAAATTGCCTACGTCCACTAGAGCATCTTTTATTGAATTTGTACAAAGTTTAACAAACTCTACAAATTCTCTCACATACCCTCTTTCTTTCTCTCTTGTTGCCCACATCAATTACACTATCTAAGCTCTCCTTTTATAGGAGAGCCATGGGGGGACACACACCCGCTCCTCTTGACCAGAAGGGCTTCTGGAGGTGAGTGGGTGGGTGGATAGTAGGTGAGGATGGGGGTGGGTGGGTTGCAAACCCAAACCCATTTCATATTTGGGTGGTTTATTCAACAACATTTGCACTTACAATTGAAAGGATAAAACGACATCACTTGGCTTATTACAACTGCATGTACAAAACGGAACAGTGTAACTTACTTCAAACGACAACGTACAATTAAAACAGACTCTTACTTCACGTAGAAACGACAACGTTGCAATGAGAAACTATTAGGGCACGTTTGGATACTGAAAGCATTTCATCTCATCTTATTTCATTCTATTATTATAACTTTTTTAACTTTTCATACAAAATATAATAAACAATTCAACTTTTTTGAATGCTAAAACATTAATAATATTAAAAAAAATAATATTCTAATTATATTTTATTTGAATTTATCTTTTATATAAAACCACACCATTTCATCTCTGAATCCAAACCAAATCTTAACAACTCGAGCCCTTCTTCAACCCATGACAACCTGTAGCTTAGAGTAGGCCTCAAATGAAGATTAAACAAAGAAAATTATTTTTGGACCTAGCTACGGTCAGTCGTGTCACCGAATTAAGATGCCCTTTGGTTTGCTGTTCTTCATTAATTCTGGACTCCTTAGAAAGACAGAATTCGAACCTTTCGTGTCTGAAGAAAAAAAGTGCAGTTTCCACTAAAACTTTCTCCATATATTTTAGTCCAGGATTAGATTCGTGAATGTTTCATTCATGGAGTGGTTCTCATTGTGCCTTTAGGAAAATGATCGGAACAATCTTAGCGTACTGTGTAAGTCCCCTGCAGACCAATTAAAAGAAGTGGGAAAGTGGGACAACACTTTGGACTCACACCAAAGTGTTTGGATAATGTTTGATTATGCATTAAAAGAATTCTAGGGTATCTTAATCTTACTAAGCATCTTGGTCTTCATTTTAGTCCTTCTTCTGTATTAAAGTTATTTGCCTTTTTCGATCCTGATTGGGCAGGTTGCCTTCATGATCGAAAGTCCACTGGTGAGTTTTGCATTTATTTTGGCTCACATTTGATATCATGTGATTCCAAGAAACAATCAACCATAGCTCAGTCTTATACTAAAACCGGGTATAAGGCAATTGCTAACATTGCATGTGAGCTTTTGTGGCTCTAGTCTCTTCTTAAAGAATTGGGTATTTTTCTGAATAAACCACACACCTTATGGTCTGGTAATTTGGAGGCTACATACTTGAATGTAAACCCTATTTTGTATGCCCGTACCAAGCACGTTAAACCGGATTATCACTTTGTTAGAGATTGCATGGCTGCTAAAACCTCTTCAAGTATCTTTTCTGTCAAGTAAAAATCAAATTGCATATATTTTTATAAAACCGCTATCTTCAACACGGTTCACTCAATTACGATCAAGCCTCAGGCTCTCACTTATGATGCTTGGATCGTGGGGGACTATTAAAGAAATAGATGCGGCAGCTCAGGACCAATACTCTGCTCCACAACCCGTGAAGAAATAGGGCCACAATGGCTGAGCACATTCCATCACAGCTGGAAAGCTTTTGGATAAGACTCTAAAAATAACATAAATATTCGTATGGTCCCAACTGTGGTCCCAATATTTGTATTACATTTTCTCTTTGCTGTTTCGTATAAATAGGACCAGAATGGTCACTGTATTGTAGGCTGAAAAGGCTGAAGCCATACTCTGTAAAAGCAACATTAGTCAAAGAGGAATTCTTTCAAACAAGTTATCTGCATCTTTGTTGTTTTTCATTAATAGACCTCACCTTTTTTAAAAAAATACTGCATAGACTTGCACACCCTAACGTTAATTTACAAATCAAATGAGTTTTAGAGATTCTCTAATTGTTATTGGCGCTCTCGGAGAGTCCTCAAATCTATGATCTGATCTCATCCATTTTTTATTTGTTCAATGAACTTTTTTTATCCAAAAAAAAGGGCTTCAATTAAATATCCCGTCCAATTACATTTTCAATTACTTAAAATAAAAAAATCATTTTAATTAAAAGAAATATTTATATATCTATTAAATATATTAATTATTTTAAAGTAAAACTAAACAAACTCTGTTTCGACTTTCGAGCAAGTCTTTTAGGTTAATATTGATGGACAGAAAAATTCTCAAAAAAAAAAAAACTCATATATAGTCTTTAGAACAATGTTGATGGACGGAAAAATTCTAAAAACAATTCATATGCATGGAGTCAAACTCAAGTCACAAATTTGTAAATGAAGTAATTCAATTGTAAAAAGAATAATTTACGAAATTTACATGTAGATAAATTCAAGTTTGAATTAACAAGCCCAGAAGATTTTTAGTAAATGCACACGAATAGAAAATAGAAGTCTCAATTGATCATATTCATATAAATTTAACAAAGTTCTATCAGATTTTAAGGGGGGTAAAATTATTGAAGAAAGAAAACTCCTTAAATTATGATCATCTTATTCTCATACATATTCAAAACGATTGTCATGGCCCAACCCATGATCAGACCAAGGCCTAAGAAATAAGCCTAGCTCACTCAGTTAATAAATTAAAAAAAATTAAAAATTAAAAAAAAAAAATGACACTATTTTCGTTAACCTCCTTAAGTCCTATTATTTTCTTCCCCACCCCCGACTCTTGCACACTACACCCTCTCTCTCTCTCTGACCTTTTTGTTGCACTATAACCGTCTAGCTCCTCCGCCACCACCAGCCTCCACCTCGTTCAACCCTGAGGCCAAACTGGTAAGCCCGGCCCGTGGCTTTTCTCTCCCTTAGTTTCATCTGATCTCTAATAAACACACACAAGCCCCTTAGCCACAAAGGTCCACCACACCACTTACCATGCAACCGTACCTCAACCCGTCCAATACCATCCACCCTCCATTTCGTTGGTTTGCCTCACGTCATCTTACCGATAAGTATCTCTCCCTATCTTGATTTCTCGCCCTCCTTCTCTCTCTCATTGTCGACTCTCCTTCTCTTCCTCTCTTCCTTCGTGTATCTCCTGGTCTCTGGCTCTCATCTCACTTTTTTGTTGCTGTCGTCATGCACTGCCATGCGTAGTGTTGAGTTTCATAATTGTTGATACCATGAAGACTCGTCGCACCCGTCACACCCATCATGCCTATAAGCTCCTTTCGACACACCTTTTCATTGTCGCATCTCTTTGTCCCTCTCATCTCTCTATTACTCTCTCCCAGCAGTTGCACCTTTCATGATCTCACCATGATAGAAACTCGATCCACTGCATCTCCACCAAGTCCATTTGAACACCGCTTCAAGCTTAGTGAGGTATCCTCTATGCCCATGCACTTGTCATTCCAACTATGGCTAGTTTCGGGTTGTTGATTAGCCTACACTTCGAGTGTGTTATTAAGTTGAATGTACTGCTGGTTTTATTAATGTTGTTGGCTGATTGGTGGTAAGAAGGTCGGTTTTAAATGTATCCCAACAAAGGGAAAGTGAATTTGTTGGATTGTTAATATGGTATTGCTAAAAATTAAAATGGAGAATTTGAGTGCATGTCTCGGGTTGTCTCAAATTTTGGGTTGATGTTTGTAGTTTGATTAAAGGAGTTGATTTTTTTACTTTTGAATGTCTAAGTTGGATGCTGGATTTAGGGATTTATGGCAAATTGGGTTTGTACATGAAGTGTTAGTTTCGCATTTGGGTTAAGTGAAGACACTTGAAAGAGATAGAATTTGAACCATAGGGTTTATTGTTGTGGGATCATTTAGTATGTTTCATCTTATTTGAGAGGTCCTAGTTTAATTCGATTAACCTATAATTGTGTTAATTATGTTTTTTATGTTTAGGTGACAATTGATATTCTCTTGACAATGTTGTGATGAAAGTTAGAGATGCTAAAAAGTTCCATTAAGAGGTGCTCTTTTGCTAGATTTTGTCAAAACCTGACTGGTGTTGATTTTGTGAAAAACTTGCATATTTTCTTATAAAATCATCAACGGTTATTTTCTACACCAATCTATGTATATGATTATTGAAACGTGACATTTTATCATGACTAGTGTAGACGTGAGCAATTTTCGTACTTTGTTTCTCTACTGCATAAAATGTGAATACAAATTCTTAAACGTCTATTCGATTATATGATACTACCTATTTAATATACTATTTCTATTGTTGCATTGTATCTGAAAATCATAAGATTCTGTTCTGCTTTGGTTATGGGCCCTACCACTAGTTATAATAGTGGCCTTTGATTTCTAACATTACCACATGTGTAAAATGGTTACCTCTAATTTCTAACTTTGCCACAGGTATAAAATGGTGGCCTCTATTTTGAGTGCAATTACGTTAATGACAAAGTGATTTATTTTTTGCTTGGCTATTTGCATTATTCACAACCCTGCCACGGCTAAACATGGCATCTGTTTTGAGTGCAATCACTTTGGTGACAAAGTCATTTTTTCAGCTTTACTAACCATGTAGACTTTTGGTTTTCCTAGAAAACCAATTGTCTTCCCTAAGGTGGTTCACTTCATTCATCAAGCATAGGTAATTGCCTTTAAATAAATAAAGTAGTTGACCCTTGCTTTTTTTTTTTTTTTTTTATGGAGGAAATAATGAGGGTAACCTAAAAGTTATAGGAATAATAAGCAAGGGTCCCTAATTTTACTTGTATAAAGAGACTAGTGTTTTACATTAGACTCACCTATAAAGTTCTAAGGCTAAGGACTAGAAGTCCCTTCCTTCCCTATAAGAAATCTCTACTCTCTTTTGTAGGCTTTTTAGTTCTCAAACTCAAATGGCTAGAGGTAAAGATTCTATGGATCTCTTTATTCTTTTGAAATTTTTATAGTTGGTATTAAAGCCATACCTTTCATCTTTGTGTTTGAATTATTAGCATTTCAATTTTGTTCATATAGTGGGCTTCTAAAATCTAGTTTTGTTCCTTGTTTTATTTTCTTGGCGTGATCAATGAATTTTGTCATAATATATGTTTTAAGAGAGTAACTGAGTCATGATTTAGAGTGCATTTTTTTTACTTTTAATCTTGTCTTTGAATTCTTATCTAGATGGTTATATGCTCAAAACTATATTAATGGATTTCAAAGGCATGTTTTAACTTTGGGATTAATTTTAAGCTTTATACATATTGATGGGCCTTTGGGCTAATTTACAGCTAATAGGTTTTTACCTATTTTATTAGATGTCTAGTTGTATTTCTTTTAATAATGAAGGTAATGTTACAACATCCTTATTATATAAAAGAATACATATATAAATTTGGAATCTCATTGTAATTAAATCATAAGTTTTGAGGATTTGTCCCTATAGGGAAATCTTTAATTTTTATGATTTAATTAATATAAGAAAATTATTCTCGGTATTGACAATAAAATTTGTCTTCTGCCTATAGGTGTGACGCCCCCAAATCCCCACGTACCAACACGGAGAATTCGAGATGTCCGGATGGTGACAACCCGGGTCACCATCCTATCGACGAGTGCCAAGTGTGTGCAAGCGACACATGTGCACGAAGAAATATGCAGCGAATAGCAAAGACATAAACTAAGTACCAGATTTTTTTTCTTAAATAAAATACAAAGCGGTTCAAAGATACATAATAAAATAATACAAGTCATAACTATTTATTCAAAACCAATTAGAAAGCATGAACTCCAACTCAGATCTCCGGCGGAGCCGCATCCTCGGGCTCAGCCTCCTCCTCCTCCTCGAACTCTGCACCAAAATCTACGGTACCAAAAATGGTGCCGCAGGTAAGTAAAATCCAAACACCACTAGATAAAAGCACATAAAACTCAAACAATATGCATGAATAAATGCCAATGCACAAAACTCATAAACCATATTTTTTCTACGCACGCCAAAAACCCATTTGGCTCAAAAACATATCCTTTAAACAAACCTCGTCATTATCCCCGATAACGGCCCACACATACCGTTTAAAACCAAGCCTCGCCATTATCCCAGATAATGGTCCAAACCACCATTTTCCTAGAAAATGGATCACAAGTCCTCAACACATCCTCGCCATTTTCCCAGAAAATGGTCTGTATCCGAAAACCATAAAAACCAACCAATTATGCATGCACCATGACCTCCCCTAGGGATCATCCGCACACTCTGGCTCTGTGCCACATCGCAGGTAACGTCTACGCGTGTGACACCTACACGAGTGATGCCCAGACTCGCGCCTCGCGCGTACCTGGCCAGGCCATCCTCTAGTCCCCACCACTCTAGGGACCACGGAGTCGACACGACAGCGTTACCGTATCGTGCGATCCGGTCGTCGCCCAGCGACAACCCAGGGGATGTTACTCAGTATTATCCACTCCCGAGTGACCAGAGGAACTCCACCGAGATAATAACCCATCCCGGCTTGGGCTCGTGATACGCACACTCCCAAAAATCCATTTACGCCAATAAAACAGGATTTTCTCAATTAAAATAAAATACACGTGCATGCACCATGTAAATGCAAGTTTCAATGCTCGACAAATACAACCAACCATAGAACAACAAATCAAGCAACTCCGTCCTCCATCCATCCGACCTCCGAACTCCTCGGACTCAGTCTGGAATCAGCAAACCAACCAAATAAATTATTGTAAGAGCAAAATATATTTAAATCTAAAAGTAGAGTTTGGAAAATACTTACAGCGCTATATATGATTTTTAGAAGGTTCGGCGCGCGGCAAACGATGGGCGGAAAGCAACGTAACAGTGCAAATGCACTGTAGCCATGGGTCGCAAAATACCCACTTTTGAACGGGGACAAACCAAGACACCAAATTGATAGGGAATGGTCTATGAATGTTTATGAAGCTAGTGGAAGTGAGTTTTGGCCGTGGGTGGCGGCGCACGGCGGTGGATCGGCCACTTGAAGTCAATTTCGGCCTTGGAGAGTGACGGAGAGTGAGAGCTCTACAAAGCTACGTTGGTCATGAAATTTGTTGGAGAGGTTCATCAGAATGAAAGGAACAAGATGGTGGTGGTGAAACACCACGAGTGGCCGTGTACGGCGGAGCACGGTGGTGCAACCGAATGTGTAGTTTGAGAGACCCATATGAGAAAGAGTGAGAGTTAGGGAAAAAGAAAGACATGGGGAGGAAGCTCTTGATGTGGTGAATCCATTGGTGGTGTTTGGTGGCTGATTTGGCCACGTATGGTGGTCCAAAAATGAGAAAAAGGCTTGAAGACCCATTTGTTTGGAGGAGAAATGAGAGAAATCGGGTGGCCGGCGTTGCACACCTAGTTTTTCTTGGTTTTGCAGCCATTGATCCACAATTCTTAACTGATGATGTTTATTTTATTCCAATGCTTGACGTCACTAATTATTTTGACTAGAAAGATTTTGTTCATTTTACCTGGGGGTATATGGACGTTGACTATGCATTCCAAGTGGTGAAACTACCTGCCACCATGGATACAGATGCACAGGAAGTCATCGAAAATCGCCAATAATGGGAGTGATCTAATTGCCTAAGCCTAGTGCTCATAAAGTCTCATATGAGTAAGAGTATTAGAGGTTCTCTTGGTGATTACGCTACAATTAAGAAATTAATGCAAACAATTGAGGAACAGTTTGCTTGCTCGGACAAGGCTTTAGCTAGCACTCTTATTAGCCAATTCACTACTAAAAGCCCTTGACAGTTCTAAGGGTATGAGTGCATACATTACAGAAATGAGAAACATTGTTTCTCAACTTAAGGGCTTAAAGATAGAGATATCTGAGTTGTTTTTGGTCCATTTAATCCTTGCCTTTCAAGATCTCTTATAACACATATAATGAAAACTCGTCAACTATGGATCTTTTGACATGTGTGTGCAACAAGAGGAAATGATGAAGCATGATTGACCTGAAAGTGTAAATATGGTCGTGAATGAAAAAGTTAAGACCGAAAAAAGCCAAGGTGGACCTCAAAATCAAAAGAAGCATAATGTGCCATCAACATCCAATGGAACTAATGGCAAAAGTGACCTGCTTTTTTCATAAAAAAGGTGGCCATATAAAGAAGAGCTGCATCAAGTATAAAGAGTGGCTTGAAAAGAAAGGTAGCTTTATCTCTCTTGTGCGTCATTAATCTTTTTTCATTGATACTCCTAAAAATTCATGGTGGATTGACTCCGGTTCCTCAATTCATATTGTGAATACATTGCAGGGTTTTCCCACCAAAAGAAAGCCAACAACAAGTGAACTTTGAGTTTTCACTAGAAATAAAGGTGTTCACAAGTTGTTGCAGTTGGAGTTTCTAGAGTGATTCTCAAATCAAGGATTTAAAAAATGCATTTTATATTCCAAAATTTAGAAGAAATTTAATTTGTGTTCCAGACTTGTTATCAAAGGTTACAGTTTCCTTTTTGAGAATGCTATGACTGTTTTTAAGACTAAAATTCCTGTTGGTTCTAGAACTTTAGTTGATAACTTGTTTAAATTAGATATTCATCCCGATTTTGAGGAGAATTATCTCTCCCTGCATTCAGTTGACATTAAGAGAAAACTTTTGAATGAAATATCATCTTTACTATGACATAAGAGATTGAGAAACCTCTATAGAGAGGATGAAACGGTTAGTAAAGGGTCCTACAGGATCTCAATTTTACTGACTTCAACAATTATGTGGACTGCATAAAGGGCAAGTAGACCAACAATAATTATGAAGGTTCAAGAAGGAGCTCAAGTGTTCTTGAGATTATACACATAGATATCTACGGACTATTTTCTATCCATTGCCTGAAAGGTCAGAGATAAAATACAGATAAAATACACAGATATTTTATCTCATTTCTTGACGACTATTCTAGGCATATGTATCTCTATCTTCTAAATGAGAAGGCTCAAGCATTAGATGTTTTCAAAGCCTATAAAGTACAAGTAGAGAATTAAAGTGAAAAGAAAATCAAGATCGT
The DNA here is from genome assembly GCA_011037825.1 of Carya cathayensis. Lineage (NCBI taxonomy): Eukaryota > Viridiplantae > Streptophyta > Magnoliopsida > Fagales > Juglandaceae > Carya > Carya cathayensis. The sequence goes on along the minus strand of QGSO01000216.1, from coordinate 1,002,698 downwards.
AAGATCTGATAAAGCAGGGGAATATTATGATAGGTACACAGAACTGGGACAGATAAAGGGTCCATTTGCAAATTTTCTTCAGGAAGAAGGCATTGTTGCACAATATTCAATGTCTAGCACACCAAAACAAAATGGTATTGTAGAAAGAAGGAACCGTACGCTAATGGATGTGGTAAGGCCCATGATTAGTAAATCTAACATACAACTTTCCTTGTGGAGTGAAGTTCTTAAAACTGCAGTATATATCTTTATATATATAAAGTGGCTATCTAACGAAATTTTATTGGTTTAACGGTTTTTGTTGTTTTACCGTTAAAATTAACGCCGTTAGTTGCATGAATAAATTAAAGTGGCTCTCTCTCTTTCTTCTTAAAAGTTCTTATTTTTGTAATCTCTCTCTTCCCAATCACTTATGAATAAATTCATAGTTATCAAAGTTCATGCAGTATGCATCGATCCTAGAACCCATGCATTGATGATCATTTATTAGGAGGTATATTAGATATATAAATATATCTTCTATATAAATTTATATATGTGATTTAAAATTTCTATTCATTCTTTATATAAATAAAGAGAAATGTAAAATAATTAAGTTTAAATCTATTTACCAACTACATTTACGAATACAATTATTCCAATAAAATATTATTTATTTATCAATTTAAATTCATTATGAAACATTAAAATCAAATAATAATATCTTATAAACACCTTAGTATTTTATTTCTTTATAAAAATTATATAAATTTTTAAAAATAATTGCTTTATTAAACTAAGAAAACACGTTATTTTACTGTTAACGGTCTGTCTATTGTACTACACAATTTTGGTTCAAGGTTCTTTTTTTTTCACATATTTGTTGTTTCTAGCCGTACACAAGAACATATGCAGTAGTAAATAATAAAATTTCAATTTTAAATGTTTTAAAACCGATTTAAGTCTATCTTACTATTTGATATTAGAAATTATATTTTTTTCTAAAAGCATTACATTATTAATTAAAGAAAATTTCTTAATAAAAATAATATTTCTATATACTGGACGAACGTCCATTGGACATTGCCCCACTACTAGTATTGAATATGGTTCTATCCAAGTCTGTCGCTAAGACACCGTTTGAGTTGTGGAAAGGGTGGAAATCTAACTTAAATCATATACACATATGGGTTGTCTTACTAAAGTTAGGATTTATAATCCTAACATAGAGAAGTTAGACCCAAGGACAACTAGCGGTTTCTTTATTGGGTATCCAAGTAACTCCAAATGATATAGATTTTATTGTCCCAGTCATACCCCTAGAATTTCCGAATCTAAAAATGCAAGGTTTCTTAAAGATGTTGAACCTAGTAGGAGTGTGAATCCTCAAGAGGTCACTTTTAAGGAAACACCTGAACATGCTACTTTGCCTTCTTTTGGAGGAAGAATGGTTGTTTTAAGACAAAATAGATTGCAAGATCATGCAATGACACCAATTCAACAACAGTATGTCCTCATAAATGAGGTTCAATCTAAAGTTATTCCACATTTATAGTATGAGCCAATTGAGTCATCTCCAAATGATGAAGTAGTGGCTCTAAGAAGATCTTCAAAAATACATAGACCTACTATTCCAGATCATTACATTGTATACCTAATTGAGTCTGATTTTGACGTTGGACTTGTAGAAGACCTAATTACATTTTCACAAGCCATGAGTGGAGATAAATCTACATTTTGGTTGGATGCCAAGAGGAATGAGTTATAATCCATTTATAAAAACCAAATCTGGGCTCTCATCAAATTACGAAAAGGGGCGGCAATAATTGGCTACCAACGGGTTTATAAAACCAAATGAAATTCTTCTGGTAATATCGATCAATATAAAGGTAGGCTTGTCACTAAAAGATTCACTCAAAAGGAAGGCATAGATTATCATGAAACCTTCTCTCCGGTCTCCAAGAAGGATTTGTTGAGGATAATCATGGTTTTAGTAGCTCATTTTGATTTAGAGCTACATCAAATGGATGTGAAAACAACTTGTTTTAATGGAGATCTTGATGAAGTAGTATACATGAAACAACCCGAGGGTTTCAATGACGACAATCAGAAAATAATCAAGTTGAAGAAATCTTTTTATGGACTAAAATAGGCTTCCCATCAATGGTATTTAAAGTTTCACAAGATTGTTATCTCATATAGTTTTATCGAGAATCTTGTTGATCAATGTTTATACTTTAAAGTCAGTGGGAGCAAATGCATTTTCCTAGTCCTATATGTAGACGATATTCTTCTTGCAAGTAGTGATTTGGGATTATTATTACATGGGACTAAACAATTTCTCTCCCAAAACTTTGAAATGAAGGATTTGAGTGAAGCCACTTTTGTCATTGGCATAGAAATTCACAGAGACAAGAAACAAAGAGTCTTTGGACTGTCTCAAAAGGCCTATATTGAAAACGTTTTATAGAGATTCGGTATGAAAGATTTAAAGCCTCTGTAGCTCTCATAATCAAAGGTGATAAATTTCATAAATGTCAATCACCTAAAAATGCATTGGAACAAGAGCATATGAAAAGTGTGCCCTATGCATTTGTAGTGGGTATTTTGATGCATGCTCAAGTTTGCACCCGTCCAGACATATGTCTAGTAGTTAGATTATTGGGTCACTATCAAAGTAACCCAGGTCTTCAACATTGGATAGCTGCAAAGAAGTTCATACGATATTTGCAAGGAACCAAGGACTACATGTTAACCTACAGGCATACAGAAAATTTGCAAGTGGTTAGCTATTTAGATTTAGATCAGTTGTGTAGACACCAGAAAGTCTACTTTTCGATGTATCTTTCTTCTTGCTGAATGAGCCATATCTTGGAAGAGTACAAAGTAATCTATAGTTGCTACATCTACTATGGAGGCAAAATTCATTACATGCTATGAAGCAATGACACAAGCCATGTGGTTGAAAAATTTTGTTTCTGATCTTAAAGTTGTTGATTCTATTCAAAGACCTATTAAGTGAACCAAGTGGGAGAATGTAGCCTTTTGGTTTTCCTAGAAAACCATTTGTCTTCCCTAAGGTGGTTCACTTCATTTAAGATGATTCACTTCATCCATCAAGCATAGGTAATTGCCCTTAAATAAATAAAGTGGTTGGCCCTTGCTATTTTTTTATGGATGAAATAATGAGGGTAGCCCAAAAGCTGTAGGAATAATAAGTAAGTGTCCCTAGTCTTGCTTATATAAAGTTGCTTGTGTTTTCCATTAGACTCACCCATAAAGTTCTAAAGCTAAAGACTAGAAGTTCATTCTCTACAGAAAATCTGTACTCTCTTTTGTAGGCTTTTTAGTTCTCAAACTCAAATGATTGGAGGTAAAGATTCTATGGATCTCTTTATTCTTTTGAAAGTTTTACAAACCGCAAAGGTCCACAACCCTGTCATGGGGTAAACATGGTCTCTATTTTTGTTTCTAATGTTGTTTCTGTACACTTGTGCCTAAGCTCTTTTGTATATTTTATTATTGATAAATAAATTCTTTTGAGAATATTGCTGCCATCTTTTAGAATTTTTTATTTTTGCATTTAGTAATTGGCTCATATTTACATGCTAATATAGGTTAGCTGCTTACTAAGTCAATGGACTCACTCGTTTATCTCTACCATTTTTCAGATGATTGTGATAGTTGGAATAGATGACGCATAACAAGATTATAAGATAAATATCAAATAAGTACTAGGCAGCATAAGTGAGAATTAATTAAATAATTGCCCTCAACTGAATATTATAGTATAAATAAATAAGTTTGTAACAATGGAGAACTTGTCTTGAGTTTTTGCCAACAAACTCAAATCTTTTTAAGAGAAGAGTTGTAGATTCATCTTTATGCTCCCTATGTCAGTTAGAGGAAGAGGCAAGTATTCATAATACATGAGAATGTCATGCTACTAAAGATGTATGCAGTGGCAGACCAACCTTATGTCTAAGGGGGCCCATGGCCCCACAAAGTTTTTAAAAAATTCAAAATATACCTTATATTTTATTTATAATTTCATAAATATAGCAAAGGTCCACCCCCCTTCTAACACAGGTTACGCATCTCATCACCAAGTGCCAAGTGTATATACATGCAACACGTATACATAAAAATAACGCAGCGCTAATAAAAAGTCTTCCAACTAAGTACCATAATTTTATTTAAAATACAAACTCGCTTAAAAACAAGCGTACTAAAAATATTACAAATAACCAGTAAAAAAAATAATACCAATAAAAAATAGGAAAATAGAGCACAATCCACGAGTGATCCCCGATCACTCCTCCGACGAAACCGCCTCCTCGGGCTCAGCCTCCTCATCCTCTGCATCAAAATCTATGATACCAAAGACGATACCACAGGTAAATAACAATCCAAACAAACCTCAAGATAAAAATATATTCATGCCACAAAAATATGCATGAACATGATGTCATATGCATAGGTCCCGAAAATCATCATTTCTTGAAAATAATCATTTTTGCAACGCAAGCCAAAATCCCATTTTGGCCTAAAACATTTCTTTCAAAACATTTCCTCACCATTATCCAAGATAATGGCCAAAAAATCCTAAGAAAATGGCCCATTAACCAAACCATCAGAGCACTGTAGGAGAGAATCACCGGCGAGACTCTACTACCATCCCTGCTCATCACCATCCCTACACGTGCACTGTAGGAGGGAGTCACAGGCGGGACTCTACCATTGTCTCTGCTTACCACCATCCCTACAGTGCCTCTGACTCAAACCAATCAATCCAATTATACAAATATACCCAAAAATCATTTCTCGCTTGAAAACCCAATTTTCAAGTTCCAACACATGAACATGCATGCACAATGCAATGCAAATAACAAGACATAAATATATCCAACAACTCTCAACATCAACCAACATACAAATAACTCCGTCCTCCAATCCATTCGACCCCCGACTCCTCGGACTCAGTCCGACATAACCAACCAATCACAATTTATTGTTTAAGTAAAAATATATTTAAATCTAAAATGATGTTTGGAAAATACTTACAGCGCTATAATATAATTTTTGAAGGATCAATGGGCTGCAAAAGGCGGAGGAAAAGAAATATAACAATGTAAAAACACTATAGCCGTGGGTTGTAAAATACCCACTTTTGAATGGGGACGAACCAAGACTTGGGATTGATAGAGAATGACTTAAAGGTGTTTATGGAACTAGTGGGAGTGAGGGTTGGTCATGGGTGGCGGGGAAAACAACGATAGAAGTAAAAAAAGGCCAAAACAGAGTTGAGCTCATGGGGGTTGCTGCGGCGAAAGATCAGAGCTGGAAATGGGTGGATTAGGTCAGCAAGAGGTTGGTGATGAAATGGTGAAGAAGTGGTGGCCGGAGGTGGAATGACGGCAGCGTTGGAGCACTTGAACGTTGCGGCTTGGAGGGACGTGTGCGGCTTAACGGCAGCGCTGGAGGGGCTGAAAATTGGAGGGTAGGTGCACCGGCTGGTAGGGAGTCAAGTGGGAAGGTTGGTGCATGGCACGGCGGCACGGAGGTGGTGCAGTGGCTAAAGGAAAAGAAAGGAACCGGAGGGAAGAGAGAGAAAGTTGCACGGGCTAGGAGGAAGGAAAGGGAAAGAAGAAAAATGAAAAATGTGAAAAGAAAAAGAAAAGAAAAGAAATAGGGAAAAAGAAAAAGGAAGAAAAAGAAAGTGAGATTCAGTCATGACATTTTGGGGTCAAGAAACTGATCCAACGAAAACTATTTTAAAAAATAACAAGTTAAATAAAATAATTCAAATGCAATGACTTTATAAAATAAAATAAAATAATAAAATTCAACAATAAACTACTTTAAAATAAAAAGCAGAATAAAATAAATAGAAGCCAAATAAAAACACTACAACTCAATATTAATAAAATTAAATAATTAAAGCCCAACAATAATAAAATAATTTAAGCTAAAGAGTGATTTAATTGCAAAACAAGAATTAATAACAATAAAGCATATTAAAATAAATTGCACAACTTTTAAAATCATAAAATAACCCAACAAATAACACATTAAATTTAAAACAAGAGAACTATTATTTATAATAATTTAAATAATCCTTTAATAAAAATACACATAAAAATGGGATATTACATCTGGTCACGCATCCCAACAGCTCGATTTCCACATGTCCGTACGTGAGAGTTGGGTCGTCACAATATGTTCTTTAAAATTTTCTAAGATCTCAATATATTTAGAAATATCTTTCTACAATTTTTTTCCTCTGGTCCTGGAAGTTTGTATAATTTCTATAGATTATTTATTTTCAAGGCTGTGGTCTCACCAAAATTAAATTAAAAATAAGTTTAGGGAAAATAATAAACTTATTAGTATGGATTTCCAAGTTTGTTTGGTTATACAATATTAGACTTCTTAATAAGGAATCCAAAGTGAAAATACAAGAAAAATCATTTATGGTTGATAATTTACGTCAAAAATAGTTGAGAGATTTTGTCCTCTAAACTTCATTGAGTAAAAAGAACATTTATTTAAAGTCTCAATTATAACATTATATACTTAATGTGATAGAAATATCTAGATTTTGCATGAATCCTAATAAACTAGCTTACAAACTAGAATTAAATATGACATTTTAAAAGATCACTTGATAGTTTATATGAAGAAAATAAATTCTAAATAGTTCATTATATAAATAATAATTGATTAATATTATTCCATGAAAATTATCTTTAGAAATTTAAAACATATATTAAGTTGTGTTTTTTAAAATTTTATTTCTATGTATATGTAACAAATTATTTAAATCTAATTTTATATATAGTTATATTTTATGATTTTTTAGTTTTTTTTTTTAATTTTATATGAACGTGTCACACAATAGAATAGTCAGCCCCCCTCATAAAAGTTCCTAGTTCCGCCACTGATATATGGTGCATGGGCACAAAAAAGTTTCAGAAATTTGCTTTTTCTGCATACAGTTTTCTGAAGTGGTTTGCAACCATCATTTATTTGTTTGAGCAAGAACAAGTGGAGGGGATCGATTGTAACGACTGCTTAGAAGATATGGTAGAGAAGACACACTTTGCTTTTCAAATGAGCCTTTACCCATCCAACAGAAGTCATGTCTCAAGCTAAGAAAGCAACCATTGAATTTCAAGATGCCAATAAGGAGAGTAGGAATGATGTCGTCTCAAATACCATTGAAAGCTAGGAACCTCCCCCTGTTAGGATCTATAAAGTAAACTAGGATGCAGCTTTGAGTGAGAATTCTAGCAAGGTGGGGTATTGGGAATTTTGTTAGGGATAATGAAAGGCATGTAATTGCCACAAAAAGGATGCAGGAAAGTTATGTCACTCCTCGAGAGCTATTACATGGGACAAAATCTGTTCATACACAGTTAGACTATTGGGATACTATTCACATTAGAAGGGGTCAAATGTTGCTACAGATGCATTAGCTAAAAATGCACTAGGAATATCTAAGGATATTATTGATATAGAAAGTTGCCCCTCTTGTATTTTTTCCCTCAAGTTGTCCACACAATGGAATCAAGGACATCAAGGAACCAAGCATGAGCAAGAAGGGAACAAGTTCACATTAAAGTCATAGAGTAATTTTGTAAATCTCTTAAAAATTCGAAATTAGGATTAAGGCTCAAAATTAATATTTTATCATAAAGCATTAAAATACATTTTCCACATGTGCATGAATATTTTAAAAATTAAATTTGAAAATTTTGAAAGATGATTGATTGTCATCTTTCACATATGCACGACATGATTAAAGGTTTGAACTTTGAAAATATTAAGATGATTGATTGTCATCTTTCACATGTGCATGTTTTATTTGAATATTTTCAAAAGTGATAGATGTTTTTCTTGACTTATGCAAAAGATAGATGTCTTTGTTTGACAAATTTGAAAAGTAAAGTGTGCTCCTTTTGTCATATGCAAAAAGTAAAAAATTAGGTTTGAAATTTTTGAAAAGTAAAGTGTGCTCATTTTGTTACATGCAAAAAGTAAAAAGATTAGATTTGAAATTTTTGAAAAGTGAATGATGATGTCTTTGACATGTGAATCTTTTTAAATTTGAATATGAAGTCTCATATGCCTATAAATAGATCATTTGAGAGCTTCACATTAACAACACCAAGAGCATACAACATTCATTCAAAACTTTCATTCTCTCTTCTCTAAACATTGAGCCTTAACCCTTGTTCATTTTGAGAGATATAGTTTGTGCTTGTATTGTTCTTATATCACTCATTGAGGAGTGTTTTCTGATAACCTACCCACTATCAGCTCTTATATCAGTAAAAGGGTGTGTATAACCCTTGTGCGTGTAGAAAGTGTTCTACACAGGGAATAGTTGTATCACCACGTGTAAGGTGATTGCAAGTGTAGAGGGTGTTCTACACGGATCCTTTGTAGCGGTGTTGTTCAAAGGTGTAATAGGTTTCTATCTCCACCTGAGGGAGGTTGAATAGTGAATTAGAGATTCTCAAGGGGTAGCTTGAGGCGAGGACATAGGCAGTGGGGCCGAACCTCATTAACATACTGAGTTTGCTTCTCTCTTACCCTTACTCTTTATATTTATTGTTGTTTCATATTTTGTTTATATTTTATATTGTATATTTGATTTATAATTGTTATTTTTTTAAATACAACTCAATTCACCCCCCCTCTTGTGTTAGTTATCTGGGCAACAAAAGCCTACCAAAATTATTTCAAGTAAAATTTTCTAAAAGATAAAAAATTAAAGTAATAACTAGCAAAAATTGAATAAATCAATAAAAAATATTAAAAGTACCAAATAGGTTTTATGTAATTAATTGGTTATCTTTCTGAATGATCATATTTTTCTTTTCTTTTGAAAACTCAAATTTTATTAAAATGTATTTTTGCTCGAGTGTTCTTGAATCTTTATGATCATATTTCTAAATATATAAGTTAATATTAAAATTTCTTTACTTAGAATTTTATTACGTTTGAGTTCACTTGATGATGATGAAACTCTTTCTCTTATCCATCTCCTTTTCATTTCTACTGTTGGTACTGAGACATGAAGTGATATTCTCATCTTATCTCCATGTAATAATTATTTCATATAATCTCATTCTATGGTACTCGTGCCTTTTATCATTATTAGTTTAATATATAGTATGGAAAATATAAAGAGAAAAATCTACTTTTCAGTATTTATAAAAGGTTTTAGTATAATCCTTTGAAGAGACAACGGACCATTTTTTTTTTTTCCAAATGCATGCGTTTATAGAACTTTATTTTTTTTCCAAATGCATAACGGATATATTTGATTTTGAGAATCTAAAGCACATGTTATAAATTTTGATAAAATCCTTTTTAAACTAATAATTTTTCAATAAAGATTAAGGCAGTTATTAATTGAGAACGTGGTATAAAATCTTAATTAGGTAATTCTGCTATGCAAAACAATAGGAGTCATTTTTAAATAAAAATGTAATGTAAAATTTAAAATAAAATAAATTTATTGAATTTTACTTTTTAAAATAAAAAAGGCGTCACTCAAAATTTCGCCTTAGGCCCTACAGATTATTGAGTCGGCCCTGATTCACACGCCATACTTATTTTAATGTTTTTTTATTTTTTCCTGTAACAAATATATAGTGTATGAATGATAAGTATAGAACAACCTAATTAGTTTAACAAGAATAAAATAAAGTAAAAAATAATGTTAAAATACGTAAAGTGTATCATGTAGGATGATGAGTAGCATCCCTCTTATAGAGGGCTGAACATATATACATTGTTATTCTATCGTAAAATAAAGGGTAATTTTATTGTCAAAGCTAATTCCCTTATCAGACTCATAAATCAAGTCCTTATAATTAATAACAAGAAGTTTGATTAAGCGATGATTTGTCATGAGTTTGAAGATGGATTTGAGATTGGATGGTAGTTTAAACAGATTTATTTTTTTATTTTTTTCAGATTTATTACTTCGGTTGTAATATTACTTAAATTTTTCTTTAATTTTATATAATAAAAAAATAGAATGTAAAATCGAAAAAGTTTTTACATATGCAATATTGTGTCCGGCCAGGCTGACTTGTCAGTGTCATGTGGCACTAGTACGTCAGCTTGGTCAATGTGGCAAAAAGAATAGCATTTAGATTAACTTATAGATACTGTTGAAGTTGGGCCAAGAGTTATTATATCTCCACTCACAAGCTCAATTGGATCACCCCAATGTCTACTTCCAGAATCAGGATGGTTGATCGGCTGTGAATTAAGAAGTGTCCCATTTAGACTACCCATGTCTGCAAGCTCCCACTTCAATTTCTAAACCAATAGACAAGTATACAATAAATAGCACCATAGATACAGCACGGAAGCAGAATGGTAAAGGAAGTAGTAAAGAAGTTATGATGGTTTACATTCAAATTCCAGTTTATCATCGCATGCTTCCCTGACACCTCTGAATCTTTCAATACTAAATCACTTGGAGAAACCCTTCCAAGGGTCAGTGGAAGCCTAGAAGTATTTGTTGACTGTGCAGAACAACGGACCCCAAGAGATGGACCAGAGGTAACCTCCAGGGTGAGGCAGCTTCCTGCAGTTCTAACAAAAAGATATGATGACATGTTTTATATACTCAGTCAATTATAAGAAATAGAGAAAACAGAACTTTTGATATACATCCATATATAAAAAATTGACAGCAAGAGATATAACCTGTGTACTTTTGATGTTCTATCTCTTGCTGTGAGATGATGATGAGGTGTAAAAGCCATAAAACACAGCTACCATACAAGGCAAAACAGATTGGTAAGTTTTCATTCAGTAGGTCTATCAGGTGTCTCAAGAACTGAATAAATAACAACTGAATTTAAAGTCTTACCACATTATGAGTTTGAGAGAATCATTTTATTCTCTCTTTGATTTTCTTTATGCAGCTCTGATATGTATTAAAATTAAGTTGCTAAAGTTGAAGGAAGAGGGTTACCTTAAGAAGAAAAAAATGTAGAGGTTAAGTTAAATGGATAAACTAGCAATAAAAAATAAAAATTAACAAATAAAAACATTTACCTTCGATGGCAACGTCTTCTACATGCTCCTCCACCTCCCAAGAACTAAGTGGTTCACAACCCAACCAATTTTGTGTGCAAATTAGTGCTTGGACAGTCTCCGGTGCTAATGAGCTTCGGTATGGGTCTATTACACGTCCACTGGTGCTAAATGTGGACTTGGATGCAACGGTGAAAATAGGGATGACCAATATATCACGTGCAATCTTCGCAAGGATGGGATATCTAAATGAATTCCTCTTCCACCAATCCAAAATATCAAACTCGGGTACTTTTGGTTCAATCACATCCGACAAATACCTCTCTAAGTCCGAGCTAAATACCTAATTGTTTTACCCCTCAAGATATTGATCTAGAGATGTATCAAAATCTTCATATTCCAAGTCGTCACCAATAATACTTGAGGAACTTGAAACTTGTGCCACATTTGATCTTCCACTATCTAGCCCACAAAACTTGTGATATTGCTCAATCAAACGATTCATGAGCAATCTTACATTGGCCTCAATTCTATCTCCACATTCATCTCCTTTGCACTTTTTTAACCAATATGACAAGGCTGTGATCTTATATCGAGGGTAAAGGACAAAAGCTACATAAACAATCATGTTCATCTTATTCATGTTCCCCCAATATTTATCAAACTTAAGTTTCATATTAGACGTCATCCTCCTCAACAAATCATCCCCACTCTGACCCATTTTGTTCAAATTATGCTCAATTGTAGAAATTTGTTGAAATAACAAATTAGATGTCACGTAAGATGAGCCGGAGTTTTTCAAAGTGGCATCATAAAAAACTTTAAGAAACTTAATAAAAACACGAGCCCTTTGCCAATCTTCAAATGTAGGCGCCACAAGTTGTGACTCCCTCACTCTCATTAGCACAAAAGCTTTTTCATATTTTTCAGCAATACTAAGCATTAGGTATGTGGAGTTCCATCTAGTGGGAATATGATCTAGACACACCATTTTTCCACACACAATATTCAGCTCCTTTGCACATGTTCTAAACATGTCAAGCCTTGCCGGTGAGGACCTCACAAATCTTACAGCTTCTCTAATATTATTTATAGCATCATATATAATTTTTAAACTATCACAAACAATGAGGTTTAAAATATGTGCAGCACATCGCACATGTATAAACTCGCCTTCCAAAATTGTAAACTCCTTATCTCTTATGTTCCTCCTCACATGATCAATAGCGACATCATTAGAGGTGGCATTATCCACAGTGATCGTACAAAGGCGGTTAATCTCCCAATCCATCAAGCAAGACTCTAACATCCAAGCAATGGTCTCACCTCTATGATTAGGAATCTTGAAAAACATTATGATTTTCTTGTGTAGTACCCAATTTTGATCAACATAATAACATGTGACACAAATATAATTCTTGTTTTGCACCGATGTCCATATATCGATGGTCAAACAAACTCTTTGATTGCTCAACAAAGCCTTCAACTTTTGCTTCTCCTCCTTATATAAACCAATACACTCTTTTTGGAAGGTGGTTCGGGATGGCAAGTTGTGTCTAGGCTCTAAATAACCCAAGAGTTTAACAAATGCCGGATGCTCTATAACCTTGAATGGCAATTCACACTGGATGAACAAATTAGAAATCATCGCCTTCAATTTTTCACGATCATATTGTCCTAACATTTGAGGACTAGATCCTCTACCATCCATTCTAACTCCAGAGTGTGATGGTGATTTATCCTTTTCAAGATTTTTATCCTGTCTAATGGGAGACTCCGGACAAGAATATCCTAGGTGGTGCGACATTGATGACGTACCATTTTTATAATGGCATCTATAAATCTTGAAACAATAATTGCATTGAGCTTTCGATGCAATGAGATTAACAGGTTCAATCTTTGTAAAATGATCCCATACATGAGATTGGTTGGTAGCCTTCTTGGCTCTTTTTGGCTTTGGGGGAAGAGATGGTGCCGGCCTGGGGTTTGGGGTGTTTATGGAGGAAGGCACTAAAGGACGAAATATGAGTTGAACTAGAACCACCAACACTATCACTATAACTACCTTCCATCTGTTTTAAGCATAAGAAAAGAAAAATAAATATAATAAAAATCAAATCAACAGAAATACAAATATTTATATATATATCCAACAGAAATTACAGCTTCTGAAGCTATGGATAAAAACCTAAAACAGAAAATCATAGTAGTGTTAAAGACTATGTAAGGTTTTCAGATGTAAAAGATTTCTGCAAAAGCTGCTCTGGAAAGTGACACGTAAGTAAATTTGCATCTGACTAATCTGATTTATGGATCATTGACATTATCTCTGATTTAAATTATGGCTTTTGAAAAATATAAATTATATAGGATATTCTCACTAATATTTTTTTTATAAGGGATATTCTCACTAATATAATTAATGAAGAAGTCCAGAATTGGAAGTTAACAAATGATTTAGAATTTTTTGTTTCAGTGAGTTCTATTTTGTTTGTGTATATCATTGCAAATATTTGAGATATCTGTTGGATAGTAACCTTTACTTGCTGACTTGTATATAGGTCAAGATTCCAAACAGATAATCAGTTCTTAGCTTTTGATTTTAAAAGTAATAAATGCCAATTTAATTAAATCTGTAACATTCTATTATATAATCGCATTGACAGTTCAGTAACTAGCACATTAGTGCATATGCACAATATCATTAAAGTAGGCAGAAGTGCTATCATAGTCATTACTCAATGATGATGGTTGTGGAGTTCTCTTCTCTATTTCCGGTTTTTTGGGTGGGTCTTTGAGATGAAAATGAGAGTGGTGTATGGATAGAAAACTATCGCCATAGAATAATACTGAAAAGTCATTGAGTTATTGGAAGTTCAATGAACATAATGTTTTGTTTGGGTAACTTTTTTTTACCAAAATCTGAGTATAAACCAGGAAATACCATCTGACTAAACTCAATTCAACCAAGCCTCCCAACTAAATAAGGTCAGCTGTAAGTAAATTAGTTTTTTTAACAAAACAGAAAGTGATATATATATATATATAGAGAGAGAGAGAGAGAGAGAGAGAGCATTGTTTTATGCCAGCTAAAGAACTTAATTCCAAGTACTATAAACTCTAGGACAGCTGAAAATACCATTTTTTTTTTTTTTTTGGGTTTAGGTTTTGGGGAGGAGGATTGACTAAAATAACCTAAGAAACCATCATGCAAGACCAGAATTAGATGGGAGCTATCAGATATGTACATGGTCTGTCTATAAAGAAAAAAGCCAACAGAGAATATGGTTCAACACCAAGTTTTCATCCATAACAAAACAAGACCTATTGCAGTTTTTCTGACATTATCAGGACATAAAACCACACAGCATCACTATTTAGGCAAATTTAATAGCTTCAGAGTACAGGTTAAAAAGGGTTACATATTCAGAGAGACAACCTCTCTCTTTGTTGCCGTATCAGGGCTAAGCGTTCTGCAAGAACAATTTTAGTGAAATGACAACAAAAAGAAAGAAACTGGGAGTTTTAGTCAAAGGTTCGTGAAGGTGGCAAACTATATGACGGGGTGGGATTAGAGCAGAAGCAGGGTGCTAAACTAAAAATACAGAAGATAAAGAGCTTTCAATTTCAAATGAATAACCTATATCTTTTCTTGCTTGTTCTATTTTTCCTTGTTCTTGCAGCCTCATGTATCGCTCATGAGCTTTTTTTTTTCTCTATCTCCTCTCTATAAATAAATATAGCAAAATTTAATAAATGAAAGCCTTAACTCATTACCTACAGTAGTTCCTTTCTTGGCTAAAAATACAGAAGTACTCTAATCACAAGATTAGATACAATCCTAACTATTAAAGACTGATGTCTAACGTCATATGAGTTCAACACTGATGTGGTATATTCCATCAAGAAAATATTTGCATGTGATTCCATACAAACTTGAGTGTGGTATATGTTTTTTTTTTTTTTTTTGGAAAGAAAACCTTGGTATTTCATATATGACTTTCATACATCTTCTATCATTTTCCAAACTATTTACAATAAAATCTAGAACTTCTTTGATCTGAACTTTTTCCTCAACTAAATTTAAGGTAGCCTTTGCCAAAGTATGAGCAAAAGTGTTCTTTTCTCTAAAATCAAACTGTAAAATCCAATCCTTATATCATCAATTAAAAGACCAAAGTAAGACATGTTTTCTTCTTCACTCTTCACTGCCATTATGATTGCCTTTGCATGTTTCGAAATCTAAGTGTCAAGTAGTCACAAACCCAGAAAAAAAAACTCCAACTAAACCGAGATAGAGGCATAGACAGATAGACCAAAAGCATTAAAATCCAATAGAAACCCAGAAAAAGGAATCCACCCAAACCGAGCGAGAGAGAGAGAGAGAGAGAGAGAGAGAGATGAACAAACCTTAGATTTCAAAACAAGTGAGAGAAGACGAGTGAGATAGAAGCAATCGCCACTGGCCGGCTAGGTTTTTGTTCGAGTGAGAGAAGACGAGTGAGATAGAGGCAATCGCCACGGTTGGCTAGGTTTTCATTCAAGTGAGAGAAAACGAGTGAGATTCCGTTTGAGAGAGAGGGAGAGTTTTCGTTCGAGAGAGGGGGAGAGAAGACGATGTCGTTTCCTGGGCAAAAAATAATGACCGGGTTTATTACCGGTTACGGATTACCGGGTTATAAATCCGAATCCGTGACCGGATCCAGATTTATAACAACTGCCCGGATTCATCCGGATCCGGATTTCAGGACCGGATCCTGAAAAAATCCGGTCTGGATGCACACCCCTAGGCGCCTGGTCAACATTGAACAAACCGAACATGAGAACATGGGAAGATAAGTGAGAACCTATTCTAGAGGGGTTTTCATGATCAGTATCTGCCAACAGCAAATGCCTCCAAAAGTTACATAAAAGTGAGGTTTTGAAAGAGGTGATTCCCAATTCCATTATTCTTGTTTGGACCACTTACTAAAATCAATTGGATATATATTTTGATGTGAAATATTCTTAATTTTATCTTTGCTATATTTGCATCTTCCTGTGCTTATCTGACCATAAAAATGGGATTATATTTCTTGAGATGTTTGATTATATGAATTGTAAGAAGATCGTTAAGTATGATGTAACGAGTAATTATTATAGGTAGTTTTAGAGTAATGATATACAATCTTGTTCCAATCACAGGATTACATGTCATTAAAGTTAATAGCCTAACATTCTGTACTGATAGTACAAGAATACCACAATATTAATACATTATCTATATTTATTTTCAAACTATCTAATAGTTCTTATATTAAGGCCCCATTTGGTTTCACACGAGATGCTCTTAACCCATCTCATATAATCTCATTTCAATATTGAAATTACCATTCAAATACAAATATTTTTCAATTTCAAATTTTCAAATTTTAAATTTTTCATCTAAACATTATCGAATCATTACAGTTTTCCAAACTAACAAAATAAACATTAAAAAAAAGAAGAAAAAGTTTAACTTCTTTCTAAAAAAATATTAAAGAATTATATTTTAACAATATTTTAATTTTATAATATCTTTATTTAATTTTTTCTATCATTTCCCAAAACTTCATAATATATCCTAACTCAAAATATTTCACAACTATTAACAAATTATATATCTCACTAATTATTATTCATAGATTTTTCATCTCATCCTACCATCTCATATATGTAAGACCTAAATCTGAACGAAGGCTTCGGTTTTAGTGATAGCTCTCGTGGGCAGCTATAATTTATGGCAAAAGCTAGGTGTAATTTATTCTCATGCCAGTGGGTTCTACTAATAATAGGACAGTCAACTTGGTTTTGCGATGGTCAAGCCAAACAACTTGGCCCGGCCATCTCCTTTTCTATCATGATTCTTTCATACGTGCATGCAACAAGTACTTTTGTATATTGTGGTTGTTGTATCTCCCAGCTTATATATCGGATCCAATACACGTACAGAAAACGTCTTGCTTATCAAGATAATTTCGAATATATTGTCTCACCATAGTATATGGTAACAATTACACTCCAATCATATGTGTTCTGTAACCATAGATCAATAAAGCCTATAAAACCCCCATGCATGCGGGAGTCCTTAGAAAACCAAACCAGAAAAGTCTATAAACCTATTTGCCTTTGCCACTCAGCTCCCTATTCTAATAACATGACTACTCGTATTGCCGACAACATGAAGACTCCTATTGTGTCGATGACTAGGGAAGGACCCCTAACTGCAGACCAGTTACGGGCTATTGTTAAAAAATACGATGCTAACAACAATGGGGGTCTAAACAAGGAAGAGGTAAAGGATGCCTTCCGATCCCTCGGTACTCATCTGCCCGGCTGGAGAGCTTGTCGTGCACTCTATTACACAGCATAAGTCCGACCCAAGCTCAAGATAATGTAGCCTAGAAACAAGCCCAAGCTTCCACTTGCTACTCGAGTGCAGATGCCAGATATGAAAAGGGATAGTTTGTTAGCTAATTTTGTCTTAGATGCATTTTATTATTTGTGTAAATTTCCTCAATAAGTTGTATTTTCTATTTTTAGATGATTTAGTTTGTTAGAGAAAATATGTATAAATAGATCCTGGCACTGTACAGAAAAAGGTAATTCTAATACACGGGATTTCACCCTACATCCACGTATTGTGCTTCTCTGCCTTTCCAGGCATTTCTTCTCTTAGGTTTTGCTACCTTACATGGTATCGTGAGCCAGAGAAGCATCTCCATGGATGACCATGCCGACAGTTCATTTGATTCTTCCCTAACCAACTCCGTTTCTTTCTCTATTCACCCACACCATTCCCCGAACACTTTTCATCCTAACCAATATTCGAACCTCAATGACTCGAATAACCCATTTCGACTTGATCACGGTGATAATCCAGCCGTGATTCTTGTCACTGACCTCCTTACTATTGATAATTACCCTACTTGGTCAAGGGCTATGCGCTGTGCCCTACGTGCCAAGAATAAATTAGGGTTCATCACTAATGAAATCCCTAAACCTAAAAACCATGATGACCCTCTTCTCGACCTATGGGAACGATGTAACGACATGGTGGTGTCGTGGTTACAGAACTCTATCAGTTCCTCTATCAAGTCGAGTGTCACATTTGTGGATGATGCCCATGAGATTTGGACTGATTTGCAAGATTGATTTTCCCGACAGAATGCGCCCCGCATCTTCCAGCTTAAGAAATCCCTTGCCAGCATTCTCCAGGAAAATGATTTGGTGAGTTTTTACTTTGGAAAGCTCAAAACCCTATCGAATGAGCTGTCCATCTATGATCCCATTCCTGTTTGTACTTGTGGTACTATGAAGACTCTTGTTGATCGGTATCAAAGAGACTGTGTCTTTCAATTTTTTTTGGGTTTACATGATATTTATTCCAATGTTCGTGATCAAATCATGTTGTTAGACCCACTGCCCTCTGTTACTAGAATTTTTTCTCTAATCTAGTAGCAAGAACGTCAGCATTCCCTCATCCAACATAACCCATCCCCAGACACCATGGCCTTGGCCATTAATCGACCCTTTCCATCATGAAAAATGTTCAACTCCTCCTGACCCAATACCAAGAAAGACCGGCCATATTGCACTCACTGCAAAATTATTGGCCATACTCTTGAGTCTTGTTTCAAAATCAGGAATGCTGAAACCCCTGTTTGTAGTCACTACCATATGAGTGGCCATATTGTTGAAAAGTGCTACAAACTACATGGCTATCCACCCGACCATAAATTTTTCAACAAATCTCAACCATCTGCTCTCCTTGCTACTCAATCCACCACTTCTTCTTCCACCCACCTTGAGACACACAGTGATGATAAAGTTGGTTTAACTAAGGCACAATATCAACAACTAATGGCCCTTCTCCAGCCAAGGGATGCTTCCATTGCTGCTCAGCATTCAGCTAATCAGATTCAATCCAATTCCACCATCCCATCCGCCTCTAATTTCTCTGGTATTTCTTTTTATTTATCCACTCACACACACACTACACCAACTACATTACATTTTCCATGGATAATAGACATGGGTGCAATAGACCACATGGTCTGCTGCCCCTCCTTGTTCACTTCCATTACCAAACACATTTCACACTCTGTCAAACTACCCAATGGAGCTGATGTTCCAACAACACATTTGGGCACTGTTCAATTCAATAATTCTATTTGTTTGACTAAGGTACTTTGTGTTCCCTATTTTAATTTTAACCTAATTTCCGCCAAGAAACTTGCTACGTCCCTCACTTGTTGTCTTGTTTTCTTTGATGATGTTTATTTCATTCAAGACCTTGCCTCTTGGACAACGATTGGGAAGGGTAATGTGAGGAATGGCCTATATGATCTTCAACTACAACCGGTCTCTCCTTCTAGTTTATCTGTTAAAGTTTCACAGTTTTCTTCTAGGATGTCAAAATTTTTAGCTTCTATTTTTAGTATCAATGCTGTAAATGATCTTTGGCATTATCGCCTAGGTCATTCTTCTTTTCCATGTCTTAGTTTAATTATTGATCCTATTGTAAAAAATAGCATCAAATCTATTAATACAAGTCCTTGTTGCATTTGTCCTTTAGCTAAACTGCATCGTCTTCCTTTTCCTACTAGTGAACACAAAACTTCTCATCCCTCTGAACTGATACATTGTGACCTCTGGAGTCCCTGTTCTACCACTGCATATGATGGATCCAAATTTTTCTTAACCATTGTTGATGACTTCACCCGAACCACATGGCTTTATCTTCTTAAAAATAAATCTGAAACCAGAAAATGTATTGAATCATTCACTAATCTAGTTCAAAATCAATTCAACTTTGCCATTAAAATTTTAAGGAGTGAAAATGGAAATAAATTCCATATGATTGATTTTTTTAACTCCAAAGGCATTATACACCAGAAATCTTGTGTTGCCACACCCCAACAAAATGGCATTGTAAAATGAAAAAACCAACATATCTTAAATGTGGCTTGGGCTCTAAAGTTTCAAGTTGTGTCTTCCACTCACATATTGGAATTACTGTGTCCTCACGGCCACTTACCTCATTAATAGAACCCCCAACCCCCTCTTTCAAAATAAAACCCCATATGAACTCTCATTCCACTCACCACCATCTTACTCTCATTTGAAAATATTTGCATCCTTGTGCTTTGCATCAACTATTGTTGTTGGTAGAACAAAATTTGATCCTAGGGGTTGCATGTGCATTCTTCTAGGCTATCCTTTTGGTATCAAAGGTCACAAGCTTCTCGACCTTGAAACCAAAACCATTATTATTTCTAGGGATGTTGTGTTTCATGAGTCCATTTTTCCTTTTCATTCCCTAAAATCGTCAGTTGAAACTCCAAATCTGGTTTACACTAAAGCTTTACCTAACTTATGTCAATTTCCAGCTTTTCCCACTCATAACAATACTTCATCTCCCATACATTCTCCTCCACCACCTCCTCAAACTTCCACCTCTAACTCCACAGCCTCACCAATCCCTTCTCCCACCACTATACCACATCATAACCCCTCTCCCAAGCCCCATCTTCGCAGGCCTTCTAGTCAAAGGAGAGCACCACAATTTTTGAAAGATTTTCACTGTCAATAGGCCTTCCTCATTGACTCCAACCAGTTGCTATCCGAGACTCATCAAGGTAATTCGTGAACTTCTCATTCTCTCACTCACATTCTAAATTACCAGAAATTTAGTCTCTCTTTCAAAGTTTTTTCCACTTCCATATCTACCATTTCTGAACCTTCTACATATAAGCAAGCTTTAAAGCACCCTAGCTGGTGCAAAGCCATGGAACTTGAATTAAGTGCCTTAGTACAAAACAAAACTTGGGTTATCACTGACTTGCCTCCTGGTAAACAACCTATTGACTGTAAATATGTTTACAAAGTCAAGTTTAATTCTGATGGTTCCATTGAAAGACTAAAGGCGAGGCTGGTTGGCAAGGCATTTACCCAAAAAGAAGGTGTAGACTACACTGAAACATTTTCTCCAATGGCCAAACTTGTCACAGTGCATATGCTCCTTTCTGTGGCAGCAGTTAAAGGCTGGTTCCTGCATCAAATTGACTTCCACAATGCATTTCTTCATGGTGACTTGGATGAAGAAATTTATATGAAGAAACCTCATGGCTACAACAAGGGTGCTCCTCCTCAGGTATGCAAACTGGTCAAGAGTCTTTATGGCCTCAAACAGGCCTCAAGATAATGGTATTCTAAGTTCTCTACTTCCCTCATCGCTTTTGGTTTCCACCAATCAAAAGTTGATTACAGTCTTTTTACAAAGCTTGATGGCACTACTTGTACCGTCCTATTAGTATATATTGATGACATTATTGTGGCTAGCAATTGCTCAACTTCTATTGACTCTCTCAAACATTTCTTGCATACCCAATTTAAAATAAAGGATCTTGGATGTTTGCGTTATTTTTTGGGTTTGAAAGTTGCTAGATCCTTAAAAGGAATACATTTATTCCAAAGAAAGTGTACTTTGGATATACTTTCAGACTCGGGAACTCTTGACTGTAAGCCACTCAAACTACCCATTGAGCAGAATTTTAAGTTGAACAAATCTTCTGGACAGCCCTTGCCTGACCCTAGTACATATAGAAGACTCATTGGCCAGTTGTTGTATCTCACAATTACACAGCCAGACATTTCTTACACTGTCCAGCTCCTTTCTCAGTTCATGGATCACCCCACAACCTCTCATTTTTCAGCAGCACACAAAGTATTAAGAAATCTCAAAAATTCTCTTGGTCAAGCCATTTTATTATCATCCACATCTCAGCTACAACTTAAGGCATATTGTGATTCCAATTGGGCTTCATGTCCGGACACCCGTCGATCTACAATAGGCTATTGCATTATGCTTGGTAATTCTCTTGTTTCTTAGAAGTTAAAGAAACATTCAGTTGTATCTTCATCCTCAGCTGAAGCTAAGTATCGTTCTATGGCAACAACTTGTTCTAAAATCACTTGGCTCAAATATCTCCTTGCTGACCTGTGGGTATCTCATCCACAGCTTGCCTTGCTCTTTTGTGACAATCAGGAAACCCTTCACATCGCTGCAAATCCTATATTTCACAAGAGAATGAAGCATATAGAGTTAGATTGTCACCTAATTCATGACAAGATCCAAGATGGTAGCATCACCACCTCTCACATTCCATCTCAACTTCAGTTGGCTGATATGTTCACAAAGGCTTTACCTGCACATATCCTTAATTTTCATTTATCCAAGATGTAAATAGTAAATCTCTATTCTCCATCTTGCGGGGGGCTATTACACAGCATACATCCAGCCCAAGCTCAAGATAATGCAGCCCATAAACAAGCCCAAGCTTTCCACTTGCTACTCGAGTGAAGATGCCAGATATGAAAAGGGATAGTTTGTTAGCTTATTTTGTCTTAGATTCATTTTATTATTTGTGTAAATTTCCTCAATAAGCTGTATTTTCTATTTTTAGATGATTTAGTTTGTTAGAGAAAATGTGTATAAATTGATCTTGGCACTGTATAGAAAAAGGTAATTCTAATACATGGGATTTCACCATGCATCCACGTATTGTGCTTCTCTGCCTTTCCAAACATTTCTTCTCTTAGGTTTTGTTACCTTACACACTCCACCATGCTGATGATAACAAAGATGGATTAATCGGGGAGAAGGAGCTCGGCACCCTTTTGCAATATGCTTCGAAACATGGATATAACATATAATCATCTTCCCCTGTAGCTTATATTATTGAATCTATATAGTGTGTCTGGTAACATGTTAGCATATAAATGTAGTAGCTAGCTAAGTTTCAACTTCATATGATGTAAGAACCAAGCGGCAGCCGACTCCTTGTGTACTGCAAGGTTGAGTGCTTGTATGTGTTTTGGTTCAGTACTACTTGTACGTATTTTTATATGATGAAGTAGTGCTACTTTGTGTTAGCTTGTTATTTTCCATTCTTCAAGTTCTTCTATGTATATTGTTTTAGTATTTACCTAATGGGAAGATTAGTTTTTACCAATTCCAAGCAATTTTCCTTATGAATTTTAAACTTGCTAGAATTTGATCCTTTCGGGGACTCATCTCTAAATACTTCTTGTCTATATTAATGCTTTTGTTGGATTTGCTAAAAAATGGGTGTAGTGGGAAAGTGAGGAGATGATTATTTAACAAAGTAGAAACATGGTAGGCAAGGCTATTGAGTTGAGCACTGAAACTTGGATTGTTGCACACGAGAAGACAAGCTAAACTGCAAATTGCTAGCGTAAATTGGGATATATATTATTTGGATCATTTTATAGCCATAGCTCAAATGTCCTGCTTTCCCTTCCCGCGTGACATGGTATGTGACTCACTCAAAAATGAGTAGCACAAATGTTATCCCAAGTGCAGGAGGATGTCGTTTAATAATTAAGAATAAAATTCCTAAATTGTCTCCTCGAGGAAAGTTGTTTAAATCCAAACTCATATTAATTGGTGAAAGTTTCTTAAACAAAAGTGGTGGTATGTACAATAAATGAAAGAGTGGGACGGAAATAAAAAGGGCACTAGTCATAGACTAGATTCATACTTTGGATTTTTTTTAGTGTCAAAATTGAACGTAAAAGACCAACAAATTGAAATTTACAATTAAGGATTCAACTACGCTAAATAGTCTTAATTAATCTAAAAAGGGTACACAGAAAGACCAAGCTAAAGACAGTTGTCGCTACGGGACGACGAAATGGATTTTTGTGGCTCTCTTTCGAGATGTGTCCAAAAGATGCAGAATATAAAGAAAGGATAGGGGAATTCCTTTTTTTTTTTTTTTTTTAATACCTATAGCCTTTATTTTCATGCTTTTCTTGGATGAAGGCTGCATATTTTCACATCTAGCCCCCCTGCTTGCATAAATGAATGGAAAATAAAATAATAAACTGAAATTAATTAAGTACTAATTAACCTTTAATCAATGAAAAATGTAATTGTAATGCATATTTAATGAAAACTTAAAGAAACAGGAAAAATAACTAACATAAACAGCAAATAAAATGCCCGAACTTTTAATCCAAAAATACCAAGAATACACCATAAACTTCAAATTGAAATTAAATAAAAAGTAGAGAATAAAAAGAGCAAACCAAATGAATGGAGATGGAGATTGAAAGCAATGGAGGAGGTTGGATTGTAGCAGCAATTGGACCCCTCAATGAGCTCTTCAACGGCACTGCAGTGTAGATCCAAAATACATAAAAGAATGAATAAATTTCCAGCTAGCGTACGGCATCTTCAATTCCAGAGAAAAAAAGTATGCGGCGCTCAAAAATGCTCCAAGAGAATAAAAAGTTGCGGCTAAAAAATGCCCAAAGAGAATAAATGTTGCCGTGCGGCACTGAATGAGTTTTAATGAAAAGAAGCCTCCAAGAGAAAAAGTAGTGTTTTTTTGTAGGTCAAAGTCTCCCTAATAGAATAAAATTGAATCCTTCTGTGCGTGAATAAACTAGATAAAAAAACCTTCAATTCCATGTGTGCGGCGTGCTTTTCACTAAAAATGATAATATGTCTTCCGCCCCCCGGTCAAAGTCCATCCCAAAATGTGTTGCCGTGCATCACTTAAAGTCCTACTCAAATCCCAATTCAAATCCTGCCCCGTACCTTTTTGCCTTTTTGACTTTTTTTTTTTTTAACTTTTCTCATTTCTAATTTTCGTATTCCTTGAAACTAAAAAAAATGGAAATAAGAAAAATAAAATAAAATAAAAAGAAAGAATGAAATATCAAAATTGTGTTATGCATGTAAAAAAATACTACCCAATTAAATCACAAGTTATAAAATTAAGCATAAATCATAATATTAACCAATTGAAATCATAACTCGGGTTTATGTGATTGAGCTGAAATATTGCATATTTTAGCTATTTAAAACCAATGTATTTCAATTGCTTCGTGACATTATTTATTGGTTTTAGATGGAAAAATAATTATTAAGCATAAATGC
Organism: Carya cathayensis; assembly: GCA_011037825.1. NCBI lineage: Eukaryota > Viridiplantae > Streptophyta > Magnoliopsida > Fagales > Juglandaceae > Carya > Carya cathayensis. The sequence goes on along the minus strand of QGSO01000216.1, from coordinate 977,662 downwards.
GAGTTGTGATTTTTAATTGATTAATATCATGTTTATGCTTAATTTTTGATTAAATTGGACAATACTTTCTCACATATATAATATTTTATTTTATTTTATAATCTATTTTCTTTTTAATTTATTTCGAGTGTATTTTTATTTTTCAGCTTAAATAAAATTCACGAGGGCAAACGGTGAAGCTTTTACGTAAAGTCAAAGAAGAAGTTTCACGCGTTGTCTGGGGGTGCTTTCGGTGGGCTAGTTGGATGTAAAAAGGAGACGGAATGGGTGCAGAAATTAAGGATAATTTCGGCGCTTGATTGATTGAGAAGCCGTGCGTGCTTGATCAGGGGACTTTCATGTTCATTTCTTTTCCTCCCGTGACTTCATGCTGTTACTTGAGCAGATATGGTCGAGCATGTCTTGTTGGACTTGGATATTGTGGGTAACAGCCTCGGTTTAAATTCAGATTGCACTCTTGGGGTTTCTTGAGCATCTAGTTTCCATGCACTGAGGGGTGACGTCAAGTTCTTATTTTGGAGAAGTTGGTTGTATTGCTTGGAGTCATTTTGGAAGATGGGTTTCTGGCTTCTGAACTAGAGCTTGTGGTTAGGTTTGTGATTATGACATTTGATCCACCTGAGCTCACGCCACGTTGTCCAATCTTGCGAGAGTCTATGGGAAAGCATGTCATAGTGAGAAATATGTTGTTGGAAATGCTTATTTAGTGTTCTAGTGTGTGCTGACTAATGCTTAAATGGATACAGATTTCTTCCCAATGGAGACATTAGCTTTTTAGTGGCAGTGTATTGTATATAGAAGCCATGCTTGATTGGTTGGGATTGAGTTTTTGTTGATTTTCTTATGAAGCAGAAAACCTTCATACACTCGGCCACAAATCTATGACACAAACATCACGGCGATAAACAGCACGACACATGCACATGAACACGCACACCACACATCGAAAAGTCAATTCAACATGCAGCTTTTAACACATGAGCAGCAGCGAATAACCATACATGGCTACTGTCAAGCACAGACCTCACATGCAGAATACAAATCACGGCACTATCAAACTCATGGAAGCACAGTAGCCACCAAGCAAATCATATCACGGCATGAAGACAGCAGCAGAAACACAATATCATCAAGCAATGACCCAATCCACGGCACTCCTCCAATCAACCAACATTCACACAAGCACACTCAACAAAATCAAAACAGCAGCAGAAAAATAAAAGCAATGATACACGGTTCACTTGACATGCACCAAGCAACGAAAGCGAAGTCGACTGTGCTCAGGCAACTTGGACAACATGAAAACATGCAGCAGAAAATTTTGACTTTGGACAGCACATGATGCAGACCACGGATGAAGCCATGCACATGCAGAAGATGCAGAATTTTCGGTGGATGGACAGCAAACATCACTGGACTGGAACTTGTAACATGCAGACAGCTTGAACCACTCACTCACGAGCAACTTTCAACACATGCAGCAGCAACACATTCAATGCAAAATGAAGAGCAAAGTCACACACGGCATCTCAAGCTCATCACATGCAGAAGCAATCCACCGAAGGCAGCAACTTGCACCTGCACAAGATGAACAACGAAAGCTGGCCATTCACATGCACCGAAATCAGCATAAATCATGGCCCTAATGAAACACATAAAAACTCTATAAAAGGAGAAGAGGAGAGAACAACGGGAGGAGAATTCTGCACTTGAACTTGCAGCAGAAATTTTTTTGTTTTCATTTCAGATTCAAGTTTACATAAGGCTGGTTTTTATTTTGTTTTCATTTCAGACTTTATAAAGGGCAGTTTGAGATTTATTTTCTGCTTTCTTGTTGTTCTTTCTTCTATCATTTACTTAGAATGCATTAAAAATACACAATAGAATTTACTCTAGACTTGAAAAAGAGTAGCACATGTTTTATTTTTCTGCATTATGTTTTGTTTTGCTATTGTTTTCCATACTAAACTAAGTGGTTTGAATTCATTTTCCTTTTTAGTTGCTGGTTTAGATACACTTGTTGTCATTTTTCTGTTTTATGTTTTATTTTGGTCGGTGTATTTTTCTGAAGTTTACATAGAGGTAGTTTATTTTTTTTTTCTGTTTTCACTTACATTAAAAGGATCGGTTTTGAATTGATTTAGTAGCTTCTCATTCGGTTTTCATTCTCTTTTATTTTGCTTAGTAGCTTTGTCTTTCTTTTTCTTTAAGATTTTTTCTATTGGCAGCTTATTAATTCTTTTATTTTCTTTAGCATCTTTGATTTCCTCTAGGTTGTAACTTTATTTCCTCTTCTTATTTTTTTTTTACTCTTTTCGTTTACATTTAGCTTACATTTTTTTTTTGTAGCAGCGGCTAAGTAGCTTATTGAATTTTATTTTCATAGTTTTATTTTAATTTGCTTGCTATAGTTGTTCGGCTAGTGGGCAATATGATTTTTCTCATATATGTTAATTTCTTCTATTGTTAGTTTAGAGGTGGCAGTTCATTTTAGTTTTCTTAGTTTATTTATTTATATAGTCTGGTTTGATTTATTGTTAGTAGAGTGAGGAAAGAACGGAGAGAGAGTTTTTAACTTTTATCTCCTCTTTCAATTTTATGTTCTCATGCCAATTTTTGTGTATTTTATTTTTTATGTTTATTTAATTTTCATAACTTTGTGTTGAATCTTTAATTTGGAGTTTTTCAATATTTAGTGCATACTTGTTATTNACACAAACTAATTGGCCGAAATTTATCAAAACCTATTAGTTGAAGCATCTTAGGAATAAGTACCACAAATGATGCCGTAAAATACCATGGAAAAGGAACACCACAAAAGAAATCTGTGACAGCTTCCACAACATCCTGAGAAATAATATCCTAGCAAGCTCTAAAAAATCTAGGTCCAAAACCACTCGATCTTGGGCTGCTTTCAATAGCAATACTAAATACTGTCTTTTTAACTTCATGAACTTAAGGTAAAGCACATAATCGATCATTTTCGGCCACTAAAATAACTAAATGAATCAACTCACCCAATTCTAGAAGCACCACACTATTAGACTGTCCCAAGAACTCCAAAAAAAAAAGAAACCGCACCATCATGAATCTCTTGAGGAGAATTTAATACCACTCCATTTTGTAGCCTCATCTCTAACATTTGTGATTGTTTCTTTTTTTTAAGCAAAGAATGAAAAAACCAATAATTCCTATCTCCGTGCTTCAACCATCGAACAAACATCCAACCTTAGCACAATGGGCTGAGAGGGTTATCATATACTTACAAGTTGAGCTGCTTCTTAAATGGCCTACGTGATGACATTAAGTGCCCTACTAAACCTACCTCTACCAATTACTTACTATGGAAAGTTTAGGTGCTTCTTATACTTCGAGGTCATGGCTTGTTAGGCTATCTCACCAATGAATTGCCCTACCCACCCACCACAATTTTTGCTAATAACCATCAGTTGATCTAAAATCAAGTAGCAACAAAATGATTGTGGCTTGATCAATTGATCCTTGGTTGGATCAACAGCCCTCTTTCAGAAGCTCCTCCCACACAAGTAATTAACAGTGAGATGTCGCATGCAGCATGGGAAGTCCTTGAAACTTCGTATGGACGACATACTCACAATCATGTCCAGTAGATGCGTGGAAAGCTACAAGCTCTCACCAAAGGCTCTTCATCTATGGAATAGTACCTGCACAAGGCTAAGTCATTGGCCCTTTCTCTCCACAGTGCAAGAAAGCCTATGGATGATGATGAATTCATCAATTGTCTCCTTTGTGATCAGGGTTCAGAATTTAATCCTATTGTGGCATCTATAAATGCGAGATAATTTTCCTGCACTGAAAAATGTCATCGATAAGCTCAAAGATTTTGAGTTGTGTATTTCATCTACTACTCACAACAATCCCTCTGTTGTTGCTTTGTATACAAACAGAGCCATAGGATCAAAGTCCATTGGAAATAAATTTAATGATGGTAGAGGCTACAACTCTCGTGGAAGTCCAAGATCTAATGATTGCACGTTTGCTGGTCATGCTTCACAACCTTCAAATCATGTCAACAATGACAGAAATTCAGTCCGTGGTGGTCGAAACTCACGCATTGCTTATTTCCGTTCTGGTGGCCCAAACCACAAAGCTTATGCATGTTGTGCCTCTGATGTAGGGGCCGATCAATTGATTGAGCTGAAATATTGCATATTTTAGCTATTTAAAACCAATGTATTTCAATTACTTCGTGACATTATTTATTGGTTTTAGATGGAAAAATAGTTAATAAGCATAAATTCGAGTTGTGATTTTTAATTGATTAATATCATGTTTATGCTTAATTTTTGATTAAATTGGACAATTATTTCTCACATATATAATATTTTATTTTTTTTATAATCTATTTTCTTTTTAATTTATTTCGAGTGTATTTTTATTTTTCAGCTTAAATAAAATTCACGAGGGCAAACGGTGAAGCTTTTACGTAAAGTCAAAGAAGAAGTTTCACGCGTTGTCTGGGGGTGCTTTAGGTGGGCTAGTTGGATGTAAAAAGGAGACGGAATTGGGTGCAGAAATTAAGGATAGTTTCGGCGCTTGATTGATTGAAGAAGCCGTGCGTGCTTGATCAGGGGACTTTCATGTTCATTTCTTTTCCTCCGCATGGTTATGAAGTATACATAGGCGGCATTCCCCGTGATACTTCGGATGAGGATTTGAGAGTTTTTTTTTTGATATGTCTGCTGAAACTTCAAATTGCATTGTCTTGTCAAATGCAGATATGGTCGAGCATGTCTTGTTGGACTGGATATTGTGGGTAACAGCCTCGGTTTAAATTCAGATTGCACTCTTGGGGTTTCTTGAGCATCTAGTTTCCATGCACTGAGGGGTGACGTCGAAGTTCTTATTTTGGAGAAGTTGGTTGTATTGCTTGGAGTCATTTTGGAAGATGGGTTTCTGGCTTCTGAACTAGAGCTTGTGGTTAGGTTTGTGATTATGACATTTGATCCACCTGAGCTCACGCCACGTTGTCCAATCTTGCGAGAGTCTATGGGAAAGCATGTCATAGTGAGAAATATGTTGTTGGAAATGCTTATTTAGTGTTCTAGTGTGTGCTGACTAATGCTTAAATGGATACAGATTTCTTCCCAATGGAGACATTAGCTTTTTAGTGGCAGTGTATTGTATATAGAAGCCATGCTTGATTGGTTGGGATTGAGTTTTTGTTGATTTTCTTATGAAGCAGAAAACCTTCACTCCAACAACACTCACGGCAAAACCAGCACATGCAAGACACGGCACATCCACCTCAAAAGTCAATTTCAACATGCAGAAACTTTTAACACACGGCAGCAGCAACTCACACCATCACTCGGCTGGAACTTGATGCAGCACACCACATGCATGAATTCACAAATCACGGCACTTACAAATCATGGAAGCACATGTAGAAAGCAAACTCATACACGGCAAAACAGCAGCAGAAAAAATAATGCAGTCAAGCAAGACCTCAATCCACGGCACCTTCACTCCAATGCAACCTACAGCAGTTCACACAAGCATCACTCAAATGCAGAAAAAGTCAAAAACAGCAGCAGAAAAATAAAAGCAATGCAGATCATACACGGCATTTTCACTTGGACAGCATGCACCGAAAGCAACAGAAAAATAATGCAGAAAAGTCAAGCACAAATGAAATCAGCTCACGGAAGGCAACTTGGACAACATGAAAACATGCAGCAGAAAATTTTGACTTTGGACAGCACATGATGCAGACCACGGATGAAGCCATGCACATGCAGAGAAATATGCAGAATTTTCGGTGGATGGACAGCAAAACAATCACTCGGCTGGAACTTGTAACATGCAGACAGCTTGAACCACTCACTCACAGCAACTTTCAACACATGCAGCAGCAACACATTCATATGCAAAATGAAGAAGCAAAGTCATTCACGGCAGCACACATGCAGAACAATTGAACAACACCTGCAGAAAAAGTCACGGCATGCATCATTCACGGATAGAAACAGCAAGCAGAAAATGAAGATGCAGAAAAACATGGACAACAACCAATCTTGAGACAGCAACTTGCACCTGCAGAATAAACAATCAAAGCTGGAATTCATGCACCGAAATCAGCATAAATCACGGCCCTAATGAAACACATAAAAACTCTATAAAAGGAGAAGAGGAGAGAACACACGAGGAGATGATTCTGCACTTGAACGTTGCAGCAGAAATTTTTTTGTTTTCATTTCAGATTCAAGTTTACATAAGGCTGGTTTTTATTTTGTTTTCATTTCAGACTTTATAAAGGGCAGTTTGAGATTTATTTTCTTGCTTTCTTGTTGTTCTTTCTTCTATCATTTACGTTAGAATGCATTAAAAATACACACATAGAATTTACTCTAGACTTGAAAAAGAGTAGCACTAGTTTTATTTTTCTGCATTATGTTTTGTTTTGCTATTGTTTTCCATACCTAAACTAAGTGTTTTGAATTCATTTTCCTTTTTAGTTGCTGGTTTAGATACACTTGTTGTCATTTTTCTGTTTTATGTTTTATTTTGGTCGGTGTATTTTTCTGAAGTTTACATAGAGGTAGTTTATTTTTTTTTTTTTCTGTTTTCACTTAACATTAAAGGGATCGGTTTTGAGTTGATTTAGTAGCTTCTCATTCGGTTTTCATTCTCTTTTATTTTGCTTAGTAGCTTTGTCTTTCTTTTTCATTTACAGATTTTTTCTATTGGCAGCTTATTAATTCTTTTATTTTCGTTTAGCATCTTTGATTTTCTTCTAGGTTGTAACTTTATTTCCTCTTCTTATTTTTTTTTTTTACTCTTTTCGTTTACATTGTAGCTTACATTTGGTTTTTGTAGCAGGCGACTAGGTAGCTTATTGAATTTTATTTTCATAGTTTTATTTTAATTTGCTTGCTATAGTTGTTCGGCTAGTGGGCAACTATGATTTTTCTCATTATATGTTAATTTCTTCTATTGTTAGTTTAGAGGTGGCAGCTTCATTTTAGTTTTCTTAGTTTATTTATTTATATAGTCTGGTTTGATTTATTGTTTAGTAGAGTGAGGAAAGAACGGAGAGAGAGTTTTTAACTTTTATCTCCTCTTTCAATTTTATGTTCTCATGCCCATTTTTGTGTATTTTATTTTTAATGTTTATTTAATATTCATAACTTTGTGTTGAATCTTTAATTTGGAGTTTTTCAATATTTAGTGCATACTTGTTATTTACTTTCTAATCTAGTTTAAATTCTTAATTTAGTTTTATTAATTTCTGAATTTAATCTATTAGTCAATTACATTCCAATCCGACAATCAAAAATCTAAAAACATGAATCTAGTCCATGACTAGTAAAATTTCCATCCATTGCACATACCATCCAATTATTTTCTCTTTGTGAAGTTTTTTCACAATTTTTCAACGAGTTTAAATTTTGAGTAACTTTCCCTGAGGAGACGATCTAGGAATTATTCCTAATTATTACACGACATCCTCCTGCACTTGGGATAGCATTAGTGCTACTCATTTTTGAGTGAGTCATCAATACCATGCCTTCCTCTCTATTCAGCTTGGTGACACGATTGATGAATCCACGTTCCCAGACACCGATGTCAATCATCACATGGCCCCTACAACGAATGAAGCTCAAGGTATTAAACCATATAGGCATTGATATGGTAATGGTTAGGAATGGCTCAAATCTATCCATTTTTGAAATGGCCACCTTTACTCTTCCTAATATATCAATGCAATTGAAAAACACCTTAATTTTGCCATCTTTACAGAAAAAGCTCATTTCGGTATCAAAGTTTACAACTGACAATCACTGTTGTTTCATGTTTTATCCTTGGGGTTTTTTAATCAAGAACCTGCGAACAAGACATGTGTTGTTTAAAGGGCTCGTGCATGATGGCTTATACCCCTTGTCCTTCCTATCTCAACTATCCCTCTAATGGCTTTTCTCATAAATAAAGTGTTTGGAAGTACATGGCATACTCGGCTTGGACACCCAACATTAGAACTCTTCATACTTTTTTTTTTTTGTCTGTGTCTCTCTATTTCAAATAAACAAGTTGATTTTTGTGAAAGTTGTGTTATGGGTAAATCTTCCAAATTTCCATTTCAAAATCACAGTTCTCATTTTTCTTCACAATCTTCACACTGATGTGTGTGGCCCTGCTCCTTTAACATCATTTGATGGGTATCGTGATTATCTTGTCGTTGTTGATGAATTTTCTTGATATGTTTAGTTCTTTCTTTTAGCATGTAAATTAGATGTTATTTCCATCTTTCCAAAATTTCTTAAAATGATTGAGAATCAATTTAATCCGGCCGTCAAAATTGTTCAAAGTTATGGTGGTGGAGACTTTATCAATCATACTTTAAAGAATTACTTTTCATCTCATAGTATTGCTTATAAATTATCTTGTTTTGGCACTCCCGAACAAAATGGTATAGTTGAACGACGACATCGCCCTATAGTTGAGATTGCACTTGCTCTCATGGCCCAGTCTTCTCTTCCTAATGATGGAAAGTTTTTTCATCTTCCAAGTAGACACCTCCCATGCCAAAAGCCTAATTAGGGTTTTTTCTTAACCCCTAGGTCCTTAGTGGCTGAAATCTCCTATGGGCCTTTCTTGTGAGCTTCCATACCTAATGCTCCCATATCCAAATAAATATCTCTAGGAATCCTTTATCGCCTTGCATGGTCGAATGACTATACATAAATTGCTATTAAAAAATATGAACGAAAACTTGGCAAAGTCTGGGAAATCACAAATAGCTTACGAGAGGTAACAATACTCACATGATTTTACTTCATCTCCTACATACACTAACTTATATTATTATTCTGCCTTTGAAATCGGAGTGTCTCTAAGGCAACTAGTGCTGCTCCTTTATTCATTGCAGGTCACCAGTGTGATTGATAGTGTGAAGCACATTCTTAACACTAACATTTTCCTTTTCCTTTTAATTTTTCTTGCATTTTAAACTACGTACCAATGAACACCACTCGGCCAGCATCTAGATTAATAGCTAGGACATAGTGTTGGATATTTTTATAATATTAATAAACTAATTGACGTGGCTTATAGATGAGGAAACATCTATGGATATTAGATTATGGGTGATGAATAAAGATAAGTACCAATATATAGTACTGTAATTAATATTATTACTAGTAATTAATGATCGATTAAGAGATATCTATCCAAGAGCACTCTCAATGGATTTTTCATCAAAACACACTTTTTCTATTTTACATATTAATTTTACAATATACTTTACATCAGCTTATCTATTTTTTCTTCATATCATTTAAATAATATTTTTTTATTTTTTTAAACATTTCTTTTCTACCAATAAATTTGTAATATCCATATATGTTTTTATATTTACAATATATGATTATATACAATGTAATATAATATAATTCAGTCCTATACACACAAAATAAAATTTTATAACTTAAATAAAATTTAAAAATAAAATCAAATATGAAAAAACTGGATAAATAATATTTCTAAGATATTTTTTAGAAAAAAAATAAAATAGACGTATTTTAAATGATTAACAATAAAAAGAATTTGTATTGAAATGTAAAAAAAGTAAAAGAAAACAAGGGAGTAAGTGAAGTATAAATAATAAAAAAATTGTTGAAGGATGAACAATGCCCACTACATGTAGCGGATGACTGTAGCAATTTGTATTTTACAAACTTTTTTACATAACCCAATGGAGCTCATTTTATGAACAATTCTCAAATATTTTACATTTTATGTATTATACATGAGCGATTGCGAGTGCTCTAAACATAAACAACAAGCTCATCATATATTCTATCTATATGGCTAATAAATTAAGAATGATCAATTATAGGCTAAAAAAATAGAGTCATGTTAGGTTTGTACAAGTTCTTTGTAAAAATATAGGTCCTACTAATAAAAAAATCATTTTTTTTTTACATTTTTTTAAAGTGAAGTTTACTTTTTTACAAGGACTTTCATCGAACTTGTCTATTTGAGATTTGTCTAAAATTGATAGTTCATCATGCACCAAAGAATATTGAAAATGAAAATGCTAAGTAGCCCTTATTGTCTCCCTTTAATTTAACCACTTGTTTGTTCTAACTTTTTAATTAATTTTTTGATTATGAAAATGTGACAACTAGCTAGTGAATATGTCTACTTTTTTTTTTAATATTTAAATATAGTTAAAAAATATTTTTTAAAAAATAAAAATACATAAAAAAGGCCCAACTAGACATAGATATATACTAGATTGCCCTAACATTCTCCTATTGAAAAAGGGAAATGATATTTCCACCACTCCAAGCTCCCACTGGGAGCTACTGGTCACATTTTTATTTTTATTTTTTTACTACATGATTAAGGAATTTTTTTAATTATATTGTGAATTTAAAAAAAAATTATTTAAAAATGTTAAAAAGTATATATATATATATAAAAACACTAAATATAACTAGCGGTAGCTTCCAGTAATAGCTACTATATCTGGGAGCGGTGGACGTAACACCGTCCATTGAAAAAATCTCAATCTTCGTTATTATGAGAGCCGGCTGGCGGCTGGAATTGGTTGACACTAATTGGTTGGGACCATGTCGGCCAACCAAAGTTTGGTATTAAATACATATATACCTACCGTAAATTAATGAGCTCTATCGTGACTAGGCCAGAGTTAGCAGCTCAATGCTTAATTAACAAGTTAGGCAAACTAAATTATCAAAGGTACCCCACATCATTTGAGGACGCCTGATCTTAAAAACCAAATTATTAATAATCTTTATTAAGAAATAAAAGCTATTAAGTCCTATAAGAAATTGTATAAAAATACATAAAATAATGTTATTTTGAAAAAAGACTCTAAAGAAACTAAAACATTTAGAAATACTATTTTTAATTAATTAAATAAAAGTTTATTAACCTTATAATTAAGAAAAAAACACTTGAAATTGTAATTAGTGTATAATTACATAATTAAAAAAAGTAAAAATTTATAGTATTTATGTGATCAACATAATATATAGTTTATTATACTATTGTATCAAAATAAATAAAAACAAATTAAGCTTCTTAATCTTTGCTTTTTGCCTCAATTTTTATTGATTCGCCCAGGTCAGTTAGTTAGTAATTGATTGGGATTTGCTTTCAATGTATTATATAATTTACTTGAATATTATAATAGAGCGTGTTGTTAGCCTTGTATTGCTTCCCCACCAAAACAAGGCTAACAAATCGCTTCAGGTTGAACACTAAAGTGCAAAAATAGGATGTTATAATTGAGGTTTATAGAACTGATAAACCACCAAGCAGGTAGGATTCGATAATAAGAAGTTAATTTGGGCACAAAATAGTAAGAAAACTTAGCTCTACCAGTAGCTATCAGAGACGCAACAATTGCTACAATTGTAGCACCGGAAATTATAACAAAGACAACAACTGATAGTGCTCCAATGTATATGAATGTTACACAGGTGAAGAAAAAGGCATTTTTCAACAAACCCATTCTTAAGATCTAAACACATACCCAAAAAAAAATACGTTCTAATCTCTTTGATCCCAAGCTCAAGCACCTCCATCGTTCAGGATCGCAGATAGTAGAGTGAGAGATAGAGCAGATGAGAGAGTGATTCCGGGAGGGGCTTGGGCATTATAGACGTAGACATAGATGCAGAGCACATAGAGAGAGAGAGAGAGAGAGAGAGAGAGAGAGAGAGCATATGAGAGAAATAAAACTGGGGGAGGGAGGCATAGGGCATTGCATTGGGCAGAGAGAGAGAGAGGGAAGTCTGGGGAAGACGAAAATCTCAAGGGGGCGACTACTCATGCGAACTATAGCAAAGTAGGTCTTTTTCATTTGATAGAACCTAGGTCTGGGGTTTACAATCCTGGTAACTGGCCCGGATTTATCCTGTTTTCTAATTCGGGTTCCGGCCTGGATTCAACCCTGATTGAAAACCGGAATCGGAAACCCATTTTGTTTTCATTGTATGCCCCTCCTAAGAATGAAATTTGGACAAAGTGTTGGGTCAAATATGGCCCAAGGAAAATGGTTGATTTCTATTTAATTGACAGGTAGGTACTCGATCCATAATTGGAATGATAAGTAGCACAAGAAGTTTAGAATAATCATGGAATTAACAATACCACAAAGATCGAAAAACATTCCTGAGATGATGAATGTTCTAATGGAAAAGTAGCAGCTAAATTAGTCGGTCTATCAAAAGTTGTAGGCTTTACTGAAATCAAGTTCTTCCTAATGTCTAAGAATGGGTTGATTCAAATTATTTAGTTTAATAGGTAAGGCTTGTGGTTTGATGATTCATGTTCTAATCTATACATGTAATGACCCGGCCCAATGATTCTATGGTCGGAATATTGATAACTTTTATTGGGCCTAAATTATATTTAATAGGCCATATTGGATAAACACGAGTGATAAATTATTGAGATTGATTAGAAATTTTAATTAGGCTCAATAATTAGATTAAATCTCATTTATTATTTATTGAATGAGTTAGATTCCTTTTAGAATTTAAAAATCGGCCATTAGAAATTTATTTCAATTTAAAATCAGCACTGATTGAAGTCTCTCCCAAGGGGCCTCTGTCGTTGCCAATTCTACATTGAATGAGCTACTAGATCATGTTTTTAAATTCAAAGTCTCTTCTTAAATGATCACGACCGAGTCTTACTCAAACTCTTTGGCACCTTCTCCCAAATGTCTCTATAAATATCTTCTTTTCAATGTGTTATTTGGAAAAATCATAAACCTTCGTAAGTACAATGGCCCAATTTGGCACCGTGTGTATCCCACGTTCACCACGCCAATAGTCAACTACCTCATTCATCTTATAGCATCCGTTACGTTTTCTCTATTTTTCTTTCTCATGTTTGTTTTCTCTCAAGCTCTCAGTTAATCTATTTCTCTCTCTAGCCAGCACCAAGCCCGTGAAAGGAGAGTAGTCATGCCTTGAAAATATTAGATTAGCATTATAAGGTAGGTAGCTTGATCATAAATTAGGATTAGCATATGTTAACTAGCTAGTTATATTATTATTATTATTATTATTAAAGTTAGTTCTTTTGGAAGCCAATATTTATGTATCACACATGTTATGATATATGCAAGAACATCATTCATCATAACTCATGATCATGTTTCATCCCTCATTATAGTTATGTTTGTATTATTCATCTCACATTAAGACACGTAAGTTTTCATAATATAAAGTGTATGAAAAATATCAAATAAATTAGATGGTCATTTAGATGCATAGTACCAATTAAGTCAAGGTGGATGTGCAAGCCACGAACTCAAGCGTGGTCCACCATAGTATTTTATTAGATCATATCAGTGGTTCGCCTTGTGGCCACAAGATGTGGGACCAGTGCACAACCTTGCACATAGGGTTATGTGTGTTGATTAGTCAAACAAGTCAGATAATTCAGATCAACCAATATACTAAAAATATTTTCAAGTCATGCATGTCATCAGCATATTTATGTACAATCATGATTTTAATTCTTAGCATGAAATATTTTATGAAAAACCTTATATTAAGTATATTTATGTTATGATGAGTGTTATTGAGTTTTCTACTCATTTTAGTTATTTTATGTTTTTAAACCACCACAAGTCAAAATATTTATAAAAGCAAAGCTATAGGATTAGACTTGGTCTAAGGAGGCGTGACAGTGACTTAGATCATGAACAGATGTTTTAAGTTATGATTTTTATAGCACAAATTTCAATAAATTTTAATAAATGCTTCCACGCTTTCTCTCTCTCTTATGGTCTCAGTATTTTATAAAAAATAATTTTATTTATAAAATTTTTGTACATGACGCTTCTTTGAAAATAAAGAAACGATTTTTAAATCAAGATTAGTAGTAATTTATATGTATTGTAACATATAACTGTGGGGAGTAGGGTGTTACAATACATATAACTAATTTATATAGTTTCCTTATTGTTGAAGCCCCAAAAAAAAAAAAAAAAATGTAAGAAAGAAAAGAGAGTATCAAGTATCTCATGTTTACGTTGCAATCTACATGATCTCGTTGGCAATAAAACAAGAATATTAAGAATAAATTTATAAAAAAAAAGTGTTATAGTCATAAACAGATCTCACAAAAGTAAACTTATAAACTAATATGGTTCATATAATACCTTAGATAAACTTTGTAATATAAGTAGCTTTACAATCTTATCATATCAATGTATCTCAGTTTATGAGTTTAATTTTGTAAAATCTCTTAATGACTAAATCATTTTTCCTTTTTAAATATGTTGTAGGCAACATTAAGCCTACCGGGCCTATACTATCGTAAACATATCTTGAGTGATGTCTCATTCTTCTAGATGGATCGATCGACATCTTACGATAAATTTAATATAAAACAAAAGAGAAATATGTTATAAATTAAACTAAGGTGAAACATACAAAGCAATGGAAAGTTATATTCTTTATTATACAGAAATTCAAACACAAAATTAAGGTACACTAGGTCTTCCTTTTGTTTTTGTTTGCTCTCCATTTGCTTTAAATTTTATTCTCAACCATTTCGTTTTATTCTGGCAGACTGAAACTCACACACGAGTACTCTTAATTACTTATGAAACTCTATAACATGAACCGACCAACGAGGCATTGGGAAGATCTTAATTTTAGTAAACCCTACAGCTTTTCCCAGATCCTCGAATTCTGCCAGTGTTCGCTCTTTACCTCCATTCATTAGGAGCATCATAAAGTAATCTTGCATAAGAACGTCCGTTCCCTCCAGATTGTTTCCCGATGCTTCAGAGATTGCCATTTCCACGATTATCACCTTTCCATCTCTTGGTAATGCTTCCCAGCAGTTTATCAACAACTTCTTGCAATGCTCATCATCCCAGTTGTGGAGTATCCACTGCTCACGTAGAAATCAAAATTCACACATTTTTCCAATCTTGCATTATTATAGGGAAGTATTTATATGTACTTCATATTATGATCACCTATGTGAATAAAAGGATACCTAAAAAAATACAGAATTCATAGGAGAATGAGAAGGAAACCTTCAATAAAATTGTTTGGGAATTTGGGATTGATTTGAACATATCTCCAGCCACATGCTTTACACCTGCAGACAATTAAATGCATAATATTTCGAGTTATCATACGTACGTACGGACTTACGTAAGAAGTACTAGTCATGATCAACTGTGATTAATGTTGCATGTGACTAGATCTTTTGAACGAGAAATTAACATACCAAATAAGTGGCACGCGACGAATAATTGATACTTGGTATCATATCGTAGAAAATTGTATTAGACATGAGTAACATGTTCATGTATTATTTAGAAAATTCCCAGGTATATTTAGATTGTCTAGTATACCATGTTCTCACCTACGTACTGATATGAAAGAGAGAAAGAGCTAATTGTTTCTTTGTCCCTATTGATATAAAATATTGAGAAAAGATATTTGCAATCATGAATTGTGTAATCGCTGTATAATCATTTTGAAAAAAGTGAAAAAAAAATATGGGACCCACATGAAAAAAAATGAATTTTTAAAAATAGATATTATTTTTTTTCAAAATGATTATACAGCATTTACGCACTTCACAGCTACATACAGAATTACTCTAAAATATTTGTATCATTACCCATAAATTATAGAGGACTTCGACATGATGTTGTATATGTTTCGCAAGTCCTATGTATTTTGGTTCAAGAAAAAATCTGTTTCAAATTCGCTTATTGACACACACAACGTACGTACATACTCCACATCAACCAAGCTAAAAATATATAGCATTTTTTCTCTTTTAGTAACTGACAATGCGTCCCGCAATAAGTGACGTATTTACAAACCAACTTGTAAGAAGAACTCAAAGGCCTAACCTGGGAGATCGAGCTTGGGAGCAGCAGCAATTACATGGGGCAGATCAAAGTTCAATCCACGAACCTGTGAATACATAGAGGTTATCTTTGCAAGAGTGTTTCCAATGCCGCCCCCCACGTCCATCAACTCCTTCAAATCTTTGAAGCCGCCGTAAAACTTAAACACATCCTCAAAAATTACTTGGGCGCTAAGTTCCATATACTCATTGAACAGTTTTCTCATTCTTGGCTTCTCTCCCATGTAGTCATAAAAGTTCACCCCATAGGCCTTGTTGAATGGCGAGCTTCCAGGATCAAGCACCGCATCCTTAATCATACGTTGGCTCTCCAGCACCTCCCTTTCAGTAGCAAATAAGATGGATGAAGTTAAGAAACTTGCCTCGACGTCGGTGGTACTGCCACTCACTAAGCATCGGCTTTTCTTTGTCAGGCCATAGGTCCATTCATGGCGTCCGTGTTCTCCATTATTTCCTAATGGCTTTCGAGCTATTGATAAGATGGAGTTTGCACCAAGAACTCTTAGCATCCTCTCCAAAGTGCATGCTGCAGAACTTGGATCTTTTGTTGGGATCTTTGAAGTTATCTCTGCTGCAGAAAGATGAGCATCAGGCCCTGCATCTGCGATTATGCTGAACACTTTCAGCTCAATTGCAGCTCTTAGAGCCATTTGGGCGCCAACCAAACCAGCCAACTGCGAGCTTATGAAATGGTCTCCATCTTCTTGGACTTCCATGTTTTGGACTTGTTCTATCTTTTTGATATCTTTCCTTATCAATATCATTAGCATAAGCAATATGCATGTATTTATAATCGAAGTCAGTTTCCGAACGATAACGATAGCTAGCCTAGCTATCGAGTTTAACCTAACTTAGGGTTGGTATAATACGAAACTAGAATTTGCAAACTGATGTACTGTATATTCATCAAGCCGGAAAACATTAATGGATCGAGGAAAAGCAGTAAAAGGACGACTCGGGCTAGCTAGAATTAAGGAATTGATCTTTGCACTTTAGAAATCTACCTTATGCCTCAAAATTAATGACTAATTTTCTTTTCAAATCCTTAAAGACTAAAGTTAGAGATTACCCTCTATATTAATTTGTTCCCAAGCAGTCCAAAATCAAATCAGTTCAGTTTTAATTGTTTTTTCAAACCATTAAATAAAGTTAATGATTTCATATTGCAACTCTAGATGTAGGATTTGTGAGGAGAAGGAGATGGGGTTCGAGACAGAAGGAATCTTCGATGCATCCAGACTTGAGTACTTCAACTGAAGTGCTAGAGTTGATTGAGGCTGGGTTGGGCTCACTGACTTCTACAGGCTCGAGAGATTAGAGACCTTGTTATTTCATTTGTTGCATTTCCTTAAATGGGCTAGACCGAGTTTAGGCCCACTTGTTTGTATTTCCTTTTTTGTTTAGTGGCTTAAATGGACTTGAGGGCTGCCTTTACTTACTTTCCGTAGTTTCGCATGAGGGTATAGGTACCCAAATGCTAATTAGTATATTTCATTCTATAATTGAATAAAAACTTTCTTTCCTCTCCATCATTTACTCTCATCTTTCTATTCTCACAAAGGAGCTCCAATCAAAGAGAGCAGTCCCTTTTGTACATTATGCCAAACACGTGAAGTGACAAGTTAGTATAAGAGAGACATTGGTCTCAGTGATTTAGTTGCATACATTTCATGGATGAAGGAAATAGATTAACTTAGTTACAAGATAGGCTCAATGCCCTTATGAATGCTACATATTCTCAATGCCAAAATCTAGAGATTTGAGTGCTAACCTTAAAAAGCAGACAGATTCACAATACCAAAATATAGAAATTGAAATACTGGCCCTAAAAAGACAGACAAATTATATTGTCCATCAACTTTCGGCTTTGATAGTGTAGCTGTAAAGACGGAACCATAATACTAGTGGCCTAGAGGAACTTCTTCTAACGTCCATCCAAGGGTGGTTGAAGTCAACCAAAGGCTTGGAGGTGAAGTGGGGACACAAACCATTCGCTTGGAATTTCGAGTACTCTTCCATGGTGAGGACGTAGCCGGCTAGATCTACAAGGTATACCAGTCTTTTGCATTCCATAACACCCTGCCATGACATAGAATAAGGTTAGCATCATTTCACATGGAGGGCAATGCCCTAATATGGTTTCAAGACTTTGAGGGGTCAGGGCGGCTTATAGAAGGAGGACAGTATCTCTGGGCTTTATTGATAAACCCTTACTTTTAGAGGAGGAATATTGTGGTTACATGACTTTTCAAAGAAAACTTATTACAACCATATTATCAATTAGTTACAAACTAATAAACCGAAAGACTAAAAACGTCCAAAAACTACATACATTAAGAAATACGTAAATAAGGAAAATCAAATTTATCTAAATGAACCAATCCTCTAAAATAAGTGGGAACCTGTAAGTTGGAACGCCAAACTTTATCCACACTATACGCCCCCAACTTTCACAGTAAACATGCTTTACAATAAAATGACCGTTATGCACAATACCCATGAGTTCATCCCAAAAATCTTTTAAGTACCACATACCACATCGTTGCCACTGTATCCAATTATCACAAACTAATGAATTGGATTCTACATCAACATGTCTTATACCCAACGCATAGCAACATCTCAAACCGATTAGCATGGCTGGCAATTCCGCTTTATTATTTGAACCAATACCTAGATGACTTGAAAAAGCTAGACACATATTGCCATTAGAATCCCGAATCACCCTACTTGTGCCCAAATTTTCAGGATTCCCAACACTACCATCAATGTTTAAGTTGAACCTGCCAGCCAAAGATTTCTTCCATCTAACTATCTGCACATTCTGTTTTTTAATTTGAATAATAAGCACATTTAACTCTTTCAACCGAGTTTCATCAACAAAAGAAAATCTCTTATAAGTAGCTATCATAGTTTGCCATTTCCCCAAGTGCAGTCGAATCAACCAACAAATTTCATCTACTAAAAGCATTTTACCTTCCATCCTTGCTTTACATTTACGATACCACAATCTCCAAGAAATTATATATGGAAGTATTCCCAAAATGCTACCCATTTGAGTCGATCTGGAAGCTCTCCTAAACCACAATAAAACTGTGTCCCTCCAATTTCGAATAGGATCATAAAAAAGACCCAAAATAACTGAAACCTTATCCAAATAATTGATGCAATATAACCTTCCAGTAAACACATGATTCAAATCTTCCACACTTAAACAATCATTCATTGCTTTCCACATAAAAATAGATATCTTTTTAGGCAAAGAAGCATGTCAAACCCAAGAAGACCAACCCACTTCTGGAGCATGAGCACGAATACAATTCCATGCACTCTTAGTAGAAAACTGATCATCATTATTTTTTGTCCATATTAATATATCTTGTCCGGTTTTCTAAGAACCCAGAAAATTGCAAATTTCATCCACCTAGCTCTTAACACCAACCAACCTCTCTAATATCCCATATCCCATGTATTTTCTAGTTTTAATTCACACAATTTCAATTTCGGGTCCTCCACCTGATTCTCATTCACAAAAGGTCCACCCTCCATACAATTATCAAACCAAAAAAAACAAATTCTCATCTTGAACTCTCCATTTAGAATTTTGTAACATAATAGGAATAGAATTAATAACCATGCACCAAAACTGTGTACCCTTTCTCGGATCAATAAGAGATACATGTTTATCCTCAATATATTTTGCACGAAAAAATTACTCCATAGATCATCACTAGTCAAAACTTTCCAAGCAAATTTAGCATGGAGCGAGTCTTGAACATCTTCAAAATTTCAAAGATCAATACTATTTTCTTCAATCGGTCTGCACATTTTTCTCCAAGAAAACCATTTCTTTTTTCCTTTCCCATTTATCTCTCCCAAAAAAAAAAATGAACTAAGTAATCGATTCATAATCTTCAAAACTGATTGAGGAAGCTGAAGAATAGAAAGTAGATGAAATGCTTATCCCCGCCCGCGGGGATAAGCATTTCATTTTCCATCCCCCAATCTTATCCCTTACATGAGAAATAAGAGGATCCAAATGTATCATCCCGCGGGGATAAGCATTTCATTTTCCATCCCCCAATCTTATCCCTTACATGAGAAATAAGAGGATCCAAATGTATCATCAACAGCTACCAGACACAATTGATGGTCCAAGATATGTATAAGGAAAGAAAGCTTCTACAAAACCAATCAACCTAAGTACTTTTCTCTTCCTTCCAAGAGAAAACTGTTTTGCAAAATACATTGTAGTTTTATCCTTGTTAACACACTGACCAGTCCATTCCCCACACATTTCAAGCAATTTAATCAAACCCTTAAAAGGCTTCTTATTCCCATTAGAAAAAAAGACAATATCATCTACATAAATAAGATGAGAAATAAGAGGTGTACCTCATGGATTAGAGAAGCTACCAATCTTTCAAACTAGAAAATGCTTCTTTAATACTTGAGTTGAAACTTCTTCCATAATAATAAAGAGGTAAGGTGAGAGAGGATCACTCTGTCTCAGCTTTTACCACCTTGAAAAACCCACGAGAAGTCTCATGCATCATAAGAGAAAACCACAGAGAGGAAATACAATTTCTGATCAACCCACATACAGAATCCAAGAAACCAAATGCCTTCAAAATATGCAAAAGAAAAACCCATTCCACCCTTTCGTAAGTTTTATTTTAAAAATAACATCACCACGTGTCACCTTTTTATTAATAAGATGCATCATTTCTTCAGTTAAACTAATATTATCAAAGATTCAACCTGGTATAAAAGCACTTTGTTAAGTATAAATAATCAAAGGAAGCAAATAAGCAAACCGATTAACTAAAACTCTGGTGCAGATTTTGTAGAGCATAGACACAAACTAATTGGCCGAAATTTATCAAAACCTTTTAGTTGAAGCATCTTAGGAATAAGTACCACAAACAATGCCCTAAAATACCACAGAAAAGGAACACCATGAAAGAAATCTGTGACAGCTTCAACAACATCCTGAGAAATAATATCCTAGCAAGCTCTAAAAACTCCAGATCCAAAACCATCCTGTCCCGGGCTGCTTGCAATAGGAATAATAATACCACCTTTTTAACTTCATCAACTTAAGGTAAAGCACACAATTGATCATTTTCAGCCATTGAAATAACTATATGAATCAACTCACCCAAATCTAGAAGCACCACACTATTAGACTGTCCCAAGAACTCCAAAAAATAAGAAACCACACCATCATGAATCTCTTGAGGAGAATTTAATACCACTCCATTTTGTAGCCTCATCTCTAACATCTGTGATTATTTCTTTTTTTTAAGCAAAGAATGAAAAAACCAAAAATTCTTGTCTCCATGCTTCAACCATCGAACCTTAGCACAATAGGTTGAGAGGGTTATTATATACTTACAAGTCAAGTTGCTTCTTAAATCGCCTATGTGATGACATTAAGTGCCCTACTAAACTTGCCTCCACCAATTACTTATTATGGAAAGCTCAGGTGCTTCTTATACTTAGAGGTCATGGCTTGTTAGGCTATCTCACCAATGAATTGCCCTGCTCACCCACCACAATTTTTGCTGATAAGCATCAGTTGATCTCAAATCCAGCAGCAACAAAATGGTTGCGTCTTGATCAATTGAACCTTGGTTTGATCAACAGCTCCCTATCAGAAGCTCCTCCATTACAAGTAATTAGCTGTGAGATGTTGCATGCAGCATGGGAAGTCCTTGAAACTTTGAATGGACGACATACTTGCAAATCTGCGATCATGTCCAATAGATGCATGGAGAGCTACAAGCTCCCACCAAAGGCTCACCATCTATGGAAGAGTACCTGCACAAGGCAAAGTCGTTGGCCCTTTCTCTCCTCAGTGCAAGAAAGCCTTTGGATGATGATGAATTCATCAACTATCTCCTTCGTGATCTAGGTTCAGATTTGATCCTATTGTGGTAGCTATAAATGCAAGAGATAATTTTCCTTCACTGAAAAATGTCATCGGTAAGTTCAGAGATTTTGAGTTGTGTATTTCATCTACTACTCACAACAATCCCTTTGTTGTTGCTTTGTATACAAACAGAGCCACAGGATCAAAGTCCATTGGAAATAAATTTAATCGTGGCAAAGGCTAAAACTCTCGTGGAAGAGGTTATCATAGATGTCCAAGATCTAATGATTGAATGTCTAATGGTCGTGCTTCACAACCTTCAAATCGTGGCCACGATGACTGAAACTTGGTCAGTGGTGGTCGAAACTCACGCATTACATGTTTTTGTTGTGGTGGCCCAAACCACAAAGCTTATCCATGTTGTTTCTTTGATAAAGAGGCTGATCAATACCACACCTTTCATTCTATTCAGGCTGGTGACACTATTGATGAATCTTGGTTCCTAAACACCGGTGCTAATCATCACATGGCCCCCACAACGAATAAAGCTCAAGGTGTTAAACCATACACATGCATTGATATGGTAATGGTTATAAATGGCTCAAATCTATCCATTTTTTAAACGTCCACCATTACTCTTCCTAATATATCAATGCAATTGAAAAACACCTTAATTTTTCCCTCTTTACAGAAAAAGCTCCTTTTGGTATCAAAGTTTACAACTGACAATCACTGTTGTTTCATGTTATATCCTTGGGATTTTTTAATCAAGGACCTGCGGACAATACAAGTGATGTTTAAAGGGCTCGTGCATGATGGCTTATACCCCTTGTCCTTACCCACCTTAACTATCCCTCTGATGGCTTTTCTCACAAATAAAGTGTCTGGAAGTACATGGCATACTCGGCTTGGACACCCAACATTAGAACTCTTCATACTTTGTTTATGTGTCTCTCTATTTGAAATAAACAAGTGGATTTTTATGAAAGTTGTGTTATGGGTAAATCTGTAACAGCCCGCTAGAAATTCAACAGTGGAATTTTTATAAACTTTAGAAACCTCATGAATGCCCCATAAGTTTTCACGAATGAGGTATTCACGAATTGATCAATTGCACAGGTTTTAGTCTGTCAACATAGTTAGTGTTATCACTCACTATAGTGCCAGAAATGCGATTTTAATTATTTGAGATAGTTAGAAGTGCCAGATTACATTATAGTTTACGCCACTAGACTCAATAGAATATTTAAGATTTTATAGCGCAAAAACCTATTTTCATAATTTCGGACGAAACGGCTGTTCGAAACTATGAATTTATTTATAAGGGCACTTCGGGGTTGAGTTTGGTAAATGGTTTTTACTGTAGTTTAATATGAATATTTAGGATTTTTCAGTATTAAGTTTATTGTACATTTTTTTGGAGTGAATAGTAACCTCGATAAGTGTACTAATTGCAGTGTTTTCAAAATCACAGTGTGGAATGTCCAAATTAGGTTAGAAAAGTTTTATTTGGACACTTGGCAAGATCTTAGCCACACATAATGAATAGTATTAGATACTTGGCATAAAGAGGAGCCATTAGATAGATTTATGAAGGAAATCAAAGTGTAAGATCATGTCACCTGAGCAAAACGTTTTTCATCTGATTAACCAAATTGAGCCAGATCAAAGAGGGCTTCAACCCTAGTGAAACCCTAAATGGTTGAAATCCAATTGGAACACCAAAAGCTTGGTTAAAACCAAAACCCTAAGTGGTTTCCCCAAACCCTAAATTGGCCTTCAAACCCTTTTCGATCCAATTTCTAGCATTGTGTTTAATAACTTGATTAAATCACTTCCACATGCTATTAATTTCTCAATTTCTTATTATGACATTATTATCAAACCTTTTAAACCTTGAAAATTTGATTGGACCAAGAAAAATTGGATTTGGGCTTGATACCATCTCAAACCCTAACCAAACCCTCTTTAAACCCCAAATTGAAGCCCACTTGGTTGAGGCCCACTAAGGCCCACGAATTTGGCCACCTTGGCAAGGATTCTTGAAGAAATTTCCTCCCCCACATGGCAGACCATTCACTGCCCTTGGCTGTACCCAATAGTGCCTTGATGAGATGAAGAAACCCACCCATCAACCTCCATAACTCACAGTTTTTGCAGGTTGTCCTTTCCCCTCTCTATTCTCCACTTTATGTCACATATCTACCTCCAATCAATGGTCATTCAGGTCCATATCTTTCCCCTACAGAAGTCTTGAGTTGTGCAAGATACACTTACTGATCGGCCCCAAGGCAGACCAAGTATTAAGGATCAATTAAAAGATTAAGAGCCACGAAAATCAAGGGAGCAATGCAAGAATTGGTGCAGATGAAGCTAGCAAGAGCCCAACACTCATGATAGGCTTGAAAGAAGGAGAACCAGTTTTGATCCACTTGATCTAAGCTATGGAAGACACGACTTGGGCCTATTGTTATTGAAGGCCATGGACTTATTTATTTAATTAAAATGGCTTATTTTATTAGTCATAGGAATTAATCTAGAATAATTGGGCTTGGGGGATGTCCAGCCCACACGTCTTATTTCTATTGAACTAGGGTTTTTGGGAAGGCCTTGTATTTTGGCCAATGGCTTATTTGGAAAGTTATTATTTTATAAACTAGGGTTTTAGAAGTTACTGTAGCGTGGTACTGTTCACGCTACAATACCGCCACACTATTCCTTTATGGTTTTGGGATTTGTTAACTTAAACACTTGTAGCCTCATTTGGGAAGAAAGAGATAGACTTTTATTCTGAATTTTAATTGTGAGTGAGTTTTCTCCTCTTGTTCTTGATTGAACTCTTGAACTTATCAAAGGTAAATCACAACCTTTGTGGCGTTCCTCCTTGTAATTTGGGTTCTTGAGACGGGATTTCAACGGGTCTAGATTTTAATATAATCTAGGGTCTTGAAACGAGTTCCCAACGGGTCTAAATTCTCAATCCATAGACTTGAGTTTGGCTTTCCTGGGTTGTTTTTCTAATATTGTTGTTGGGTCTCAAAGCGAGTCGATTGAGGTTCACATCATTTGGTGTCAGAGCCAGGTTTCCAATCAGGTCTGATTCTACTTTTATTTATTGCATCATAAATTCTAGGGCTTCAATGTTCTAGGATTGCCAAAAAAAAAAAAAATACAGAAATTCGTTTTTCTAAGGCTGCCAAAAATTTGCACCATCTAGGGTTTGAAATTTCTAGGGTTTCATTCCCTTCTTTTTCCTAGTCAATTTTTTATGTGTTTGAATTCAATTGTTTGATTATCATAATTGAATATTTCTGTTTGTGGTTGAATTGTTGGGAAAAGAAAAGAAAAGAAAGGAAAGGAAAAAAAAAAGAAAAGAAAAGAAAAGAAAATAAAATAAAGGAAAAGAAAAGAAAATAAAGGAAAAAAGAAAAGAAAAGAAAAGAAAGGAAAAGAAAAGAAAAAAAAAAATCGAAAAAAAAAAATCTGAATTTTGATTTTTATAGATTGAGCCTTTATCTTTAAAGGGGTTGAATACATCTTTCTAGTTGGTATCTTATTTCATAATTACTCTTCCATTCGTATAATTTCCATGATTCTTGTGTCGTTTCTTTCCTTCCGTATTTCTCTTGTTCTTGTTTCTTGGATCTAATTGCTAGTTGGGATTAAACAAAGTTACTTTGTCTTGATTGAGTTCAATTAGTTCTAAAAGAACTTGGTACTGTTCACGCTAAAGTACCGCCGCACTATTCCTTTAGGGTTTTGGGATTTGTTTACTTAAACACTTGTAGCCTCATTTGGGAAAAAAGAGATAGACTTTTATTCTGAATTTTAATTGTGAGTGAGTTTTCTCCTCTTGTTCTTGATTGAACTCTTGAACTTATCAAAGGTAAATCACAACCTTTGTGGCGTTCCTCCTTGTAATTTGGGTTCTTGAGACGGGATTTCAACGGGTCTAGATTTTAATATAATCTAGGGTCTTGAAACGAGTTCCCAACGGGTCTAAATTCTCAATCCATAGACTTGAGTTTGGCTTTCCTGGGTTGTTTTTCCAATATTGTTGTTGGGTCTCAAAGCGAGTCGATTGAGGTTCACATCACTTACTTCCCTTTCATCACTTCTTCACCCCGTTCTAAGAGAGAAACCCAAAAGAGCTCTCTCGGGTAGATTTCTGTGTCTTCCTGCGTAGAGCTTTTCGACCCTTTTTAAATATTTTCACATGATATATTATTCGTATCATTCCATGGTCATTTTGTTGGTAAAAAGTATTTTTAACCATGGAAAGGTCATTGTGGGCGTGAATCTGGAGAGTATGTTATGTTTTAGAGTTTTTGACCAAGCTAATGGACATATCTTAGTCCGAAAATTTTATGGAGTGTTTTTAGCATGTGTTTAAGAGCATTCATTGAGGTTTTGTTGCATGACTAAAGCTTTTGATGATAGATTTGCTTAGATCTAGAAACTTGAAAACTGGAAGTGGCAAAACAGTTTTTATTTGGAGAAAGTTTGAATATTTCAAGGTTTGATCTTGCTCTAAACGCTTTGATATTTTCATATGATGATCTTAAGTATCTTATTTTCATGTTAGGATATTATTTTGAAGATATTTAGTATTAGTTTCAAAGATACGATTTTTCTATGCAAGAGGATTCCGGTTAGGCCTAAATTTGATGTGTTTGGATTAGATCTATGTTTTATTGATTTTTAGCCATGTGATTTTAATTTTGATGGTTGGCTATTCTTTAAGACACATTCTTAAACCATGTGATGCTTTATTTCAAAGATCTCACCTTTTTAAGCCATTGATCAAGAGATTTATCAAAACTAGTTGAGGAAAAAGTTTCTGTTTTTGGACTAAGTGTAAAACCAAAAACTCCAAGTGTTATTTTGTGATTTTGGTGACTTTTAAAGCATGATTGATCTTAGGATGATGTTATGAATATGTTAGAAGTAAGATTTGATTTTTTGAATTCTTGGAGATGTTTTGATTTAGGGTCAAAGCTTGTGATTAAGTGTTTGAATCTTTTTACAAAAAGTTTGGTGTTGATTATTAGCTTTTTCTAAATAGATGTTTTAAGTATGGTTGTAAACTTAGAATAAGAAGATCTTTGTTGCAAAATTTTGGTTTAAGCATGAGTTTTGAAGTTGGAAGGAATTGCAACAAAAATCAAGAGAAATAGCCTATGGATGTTTCGGCCATAGTGTGTTTTCCATAGTTGTGATTTGTTTTAAATCTTTCTGAGTTAATATTTGAGTTTAGGACAAAATTTATATGAGGAATGTAAATTTTGGAAATTTTTGGAGCTAGGATGTGAAATCCTTAAGTTAGGGGTAAAATGGTCATTTTCACACTCTAAATTAGCTTGTTTTCATGTTTCTAATTGTTAGTAATTAAATTTCTAACTTTTAGAATGACCTCTTACAGTTTCTCGTGTTTCGCACTTTATTCTCATAGAACGCGACGATCGAGGTAAGTTAGCTTCTAACTTACTATCAGTTTATTGTGTATGTATGATGGGTAAGTGAACTACAATTTATGTATTTATGTTATCATATATGCCATGTCATTACATGTTTATCTGTTACGCATGATTTATTCTTTCATGAATATTTATCTGTTACACAATCTTTTCTGTCATGCAATGTTGTATGTTATAAGTATGTCATGTTAAGTATGCCATATGTTACATGTATGCCATGGAATGTTTATGTTTAAACCATATTGTGTCATTTACAAGTATACGCCTTGTTAAAAAAGTTCATGATATTAAATAATATCTCATGCATTAAGAAAGATAAGATATTTAAGAGTGACACGGACCTAAGCGTGTTCACCACAAGTTATGTTAAGGATGACACGGACCTAAGCGTGTTCATCACAAGATATGTTAAGGATGACATGGACCTAAGCGTGTTCATCACAAGTTATGTTAAGGGTGACACGGATCTAAGCGTGTTCACCACAAGTTATGTTATGCGGTGCCACAGACTCAAGCGTGGTTTACCTTATGTAAAGTTCTTATAGATCTCAGATCACGTTTAAGTTAAGTTATTCATGTCAATCACGACCCTAAATGCTAGGATGGGGTAATATCTTCGTGTAACTCCTTTGTTCATGCTGGAGTGTCTAAATAGGTATGAAATTCCCTGGGTTGATGAATTACAGTCAACAGGTTGCGAATGGGGCCTAAGTAACTGGTCACCGGAGCACGCCAGACACTAACGTCAATGGCGCCATATTTTATTTTACGTGTATTCATGGGGCCACAACAACTGTGGAGCATACACTACGTGAGACACAGCAATTGTGACACGTAGAATACGTGGGGCCACAACAACTGTGGAGTACGTATTAATGCACTCATAGCTGGTCTAGATACCTGTGTTGTGATGCGGTAAACAACAGGGACACATGGCTCTAGGGGACCCATATAGCATCCATGTGGTCACGTTATTAATCAAGACAATTGAATAAGATTCCAAGTTCATGTTAAGAAGTTAAGAATAAGTAATCATGGTTAACCCCATGAGATAAGAATAAGTTTCAGATCAAGTCCACGTTAAGTCAAGTTTTAGATCAAATTCATGTTATGTTATGCTGACGTACATGTTATGTTCATGTTCACGTTAAGTTTCAAGTTCATGTTCACATCATGTTATGTTCTCGTTTATGACATGTTTAAGCTCACGTTCATGTTATGTTATGTTCACGTTTACATTATGTCTCAAGTTCACGTTAATGTCATTCTATGCTCAGGTTTATGTTATTTCCAAGTTCATATTTACGTTATGCATGTTTACGTTCATGCTATATTTCAAGTCCTTGTTATGTTTCAAGTTTCATGTTCATGTTATGTTGATAATCTATATTATGTTTTTAGCTCAAGTTCATATCATGTTAAGTCAAGTTCAGTTCACGTTTAAGTTCAGGTTATGTCATGCAATATGTCAAGTTATGCTATGCTTATGTACGACTTTATTTATGCATTTATACTTTTACTGCCATGCATGCATCTTTAACCTGTGTGGGAGTTTCTTGTTAACTTACTGAGATTTGTAATCAAATCTCACCGTGGTAGTCCCAACTACTATTCCCTCCGAATGGTAGGTGATGTGTCAGGATCAGAGTAGGGAGCATACGTTCATAGACTGAATGAGGTTGACTAGACACCGCAGACATGACGCGGAGCTTACAACTTCTATAGTTAGTTTTTGAACAGTTTTCTGGCCTCATTAGTCGAGTTACATGAGTTACTCGACGAACTTCCTCAATAGTGTATTATGGTAATGTAAATATGGAGTTTGGTCTCCCATGTTTTTGAGGTTATAGTCTTCTAAGACTCATACTGAAATCGTGGATATTTATTTTGTTAAGTATGCTTGGATTACGATTTAACTATTTGGGATATTATAAGTTTGGTGCATAGTATTGCTCAAGAAAAGAAAAAAATTATCCGCTGCGAATATGGCATAATGCTAGATGCATGTTAGGAACATTGTATCTTATATGTCATGAACGGGGGTAGGTAACCTTGTGTTGCATGTCCCGACATTTCAGATGTCCGTTCAATCCCAAGCGGAATTTGGGGACGTCACAAAATCTTCCAAGTTTCTATTTCAAAATCACAGTTCTCATTTTTCTTCACACTCTTCACATTGATGTGTGGGGCCCTGCTCCTCTAACATCATTTGATGGGTATTGTTATGTTCTAGTCATTGTTGATGAATTTTCTCGATATGTTTGGTTCTTTCCTTTAGCACGTAAATCAGATGTTATTTCCATCTTTCCAAATTTCATTAAGATGGTTGAAATCCAATTTAATTCTACCGTCAAAGTCTTTCAAAGTTATGGTGGTGGAGACTTTATCATTCATACTTCAAAGAATTACTTTTCATCTCATGGTATTTGTGGTACCCCATATTTACGTGTAATTTAAGTAAATAATTATTTATTTTATTTTATTATTGGTCCTTTTGTTTTAAAATTTATATGAGTTTTGTCATATTATTTTATGTTATTTTAAGTTGTAAAATGTATTTCAATGTGCCTTCCTTGTTAATAATTATTGTTATATTATTTAAATTTCTCTTTATTTTAAATTATTTTATTGTTGGATTTATTTTATTTTATTTAGTTAATGTGTTTTTAATTTAAGTTATTGTTTTACCTTTTTGTTGGATTTGTTTTAAGACCCTAGATGAAAACACTGGATCATGTTGGATTGAATGAAGGGTTTGTTTGTGACTTGGATCATGTTGGTTATATTATATGGGTGTTTAATGTCATGACATTCATCATTGTGTTTCATGCATATTCATGGTTGTAAATGAAAACTGGGTTTTCATGTGAGAGAGGATTTTGGGTTTGTTTGTAATGAATGAATTGAAAAAATTGAAAGAAATGGAAAATGGACTGTAGGGATGGTAGTAAGCAGGGATGGTGGTAGAGTCCCGCCTGCAATTTTTGCCTACAGTGCTCTGATAGGTTCCCTTGTGTGAAAAGGAGCTGTAGGAATGGTGGTAGAGTCCCGCTTATGATTCCCTTCTATGGTGCATACAATAGGGATGGTGGTAGTCTCACTTGCGATTCCCGCTAATAGTGGGAGCTATAGGAATGGTGGTAAGCAAGGATGGTGGTAGTCCCACCTATGATTCCCGCCTACGGTGCACGCAGTAGGGATAGTGGTATGTAGGGATCGTGATAGAGTCTTGCCTGTGATTCCCGTTTACAGTGAGTTGATAATCGGTTAACGAGCCATTTTCTGGAAAAATGGAAGGTTTGTAATTAATGGATATGTGAACCATTTTTTGGAAAAATGGTGGATCTTATGATTGGGCCATTTTATGGGAAAATTGCGAGTGGTTATTTTTGGAGAATGGTTTTGGGTCACGTGCATGCATACATGTTGGTTGCATGAATGTATTTTCATTTCTTGGGCTATTTGGTTTATTACTTGATGAGACTCACAATCTCATGGTATTCGATACCTTGTGGTACCATTTTATGATACCGTAGGTTTTGATGCAGATGATGAAGTAGAGCCTGCGGAGACGGCTCGGCCAAAGGAGTGATTGGGGATCACTTTCTCGTGTATTGCGATTTGTCTCCCACTTCATTGTATTATATTTTATCGGATTACTGTATAAATTTTTAAGTTACTTTTATTTTGGTATGCGTGTATTTAAATTTCTGGTACTTAGTTGGCTAACTTTTCATCATTCGCTCGACTTTAATTTGTTATACACATTTTGCATGTTGCACACACTTGAGCAGTTATCATTGGGGTGCGTGACCTAAGTTGTCATCATCCTGATGTCACAACTCCTGCGTGTCCGTACGTGAGAGTTGGGGCGTCACAGTTGGTATCAGAGCAGTTCGGCTCTGTGTAAAACCAAATGTGCCGTAGATGCAATACCAGAAAATTTTAAACGTTTAATTTGAAATTATTTTTAACTATTTAATTTGAATTAATTTTATTTGTTTTGATGTGATTTTATCTTTTTAAATTAAAATTATGTTATTTTATTTATGGAATTTATTTTATTTCGTTTTAATTTATTTTCTTTTGTTTAGTCCAGAGTTGGAAAGTGGGTTAAAGGTTAAGCTATGGCAAAAAGATGGTACAACCGAGAATGCCATTGCTAGGTATAAATATTTAGTATAGTAGGCTTGAACTTTTATCGACATGGGTTGCTTTTATAATATCGAGGCATGAAGGGAATGACATGGTTTGGGTGATCTCTTTGGGGATGAGGATAATTGAGGTCTTAGGTTACATGGAGTTTATGAAATAGTCTATAGAATAGGAGGTTGTAAGTTCAACGAGATTCAAGGATTAATTTATGAGAATTTCAGCAAAGGTTTAAGGTTTTGTAGACTTTAGGAAATGATTTGTTATCATTTAATGTTTTAGATTTCAAAAGCTTTGGGAGTTGATTGTTTTATTATCGGATATATGTTCATTGATTTTACAGATTTTGAAAAGTGAATCTAATATAGTTTATAATTTTAGAATTGCAGACTTGACGAACTGTTTTATAATGAGATTGGAGTTTTTAGATCTGTAGGCTTGGTATACTAGCTTGAATTATTTTGGAGATTGATTAGGTTGTAACCATTAAAATGGGGTTGATCAGGATTGAAGGTATTGATTTAGTTCATGTATTTCTCTTAGGACTGAAGATGTGGATCGAATTCTGGAAATAATTGTTATTAGTTCGAGGTTATAGTGGTAGGTTTTAGGATTGATCTATATCAAGTTTAAGAATAATAGATGGGGAGAATTTAGGAGATGATTCTGGTTGATTTTGAGGGTACAGATCCGGATGAATGAAATGGCAGGAATGCATCACTTGTACATTGGAGGAGTATTGGTTTTGGTTAAGGATGCACGAGATCAACGCATAATAGTTGTGAGTGTATGGATTTGGTGAGTACATGTCCTTTTTTTCATTTTGGCTTAAAAGAAGTGGTTTTGGTAGGTGTTAATTTATGAGGACATAATTTTATACATGTGGCGAATTATAAGAGTGCACAGCGTAAGCGTGATAGTGTGTGATAGTTGGGGGTTTCAAATTTGTGCCGATTTTGAGGAATTAGTGGTGACTTCAAATTTTAGTAGGAGATTAATCATTTGGTTGTATAAATTATACTTATTGATGGTTAACTTTGGAAGTGGCTATTAGGTTACCAGAGGTAGAATATAATGAAAGTTTGGAAGATAAAGTTTAGAAGTCAATTGATGTTAGCACAATTTATTGTGTGAAGATAGTAATCATTAGAATTTATTGGATATTGTATTAAGATTCTTATGGAAGTGGATATTTCGAATTACATGTTCACCCTAGGAGTATTAGATGTAATGTGCCATTGGGAGACTAGTGTGAGCATAATGGAAGTACCTATAGTAGCAGACATGAGAGAGCATTACTCATGGTTGTTTGGGAGTTTTTGATGGTATGATTCTCTCAAGCGTATTCTGAGTTGTATTTGGTAACTTGCCTTGGCATTAATATTTAACCTTGCCAATTTCGAGGACGAAATGTTTTTAAGGGAGGAGGATGTGATACCCTGTTTTTACGTGTATATTAAGTAAATAATTATTTAATTTATTTTAGTATTGGTTCTCTTATTTTAAAATTTATAGGAGTTTTGTTATATTATTTTATGATATTTGAAGTTGTGAAATTTATTTCAATGTGTCTTCCTTGTTAATTATTATTGTTATATTACTTAAATTGCTATTTGTTTTAAATTATTTTATTGTTGGATTTTCTATTTTATTTTATTTAGTTACTGTGTTTTTAATTTAAGTTATTGTTTTAAAGCCTTTTTGTTGGATCAATTTTGAGACCCAAGATGAAAATATTGGATCTCAACTTTTTCCCTTCTTTTTTCTTTTTTCCTTTTTATTTTTTCTCATCTTTTTCTTTTCTCTTTTTCTTCTTTTCCTTCTTCTTTTTTTCTCCTGCTTTTCGCGCATGCCAACGTGGCTGTCACCGCCAACCCCATTTTCTTCCCCTTCGGCCGGCGAACTCCTCCACCAATTTTCAGCTCCTCCCTTGCCGCCGTTAGCCCCTACGGACATCACCGAGCTGCGGCTCCCCTGAGCTCGTGCGCCTCCATCGCGCCACCATTGGACATTAGTTTTTCACCACACCATCATCGGCTCTCCAGCCACCCAAACCACCAAACCTCAGCCCTGATCCACCACCCTTGAAAGCCCTCCATCTAATTTTTTGATTTGGGTATTTAAGCCTTCAATCGCTGCCCACGCCGTCACCCACGGCCAACCACCACCACCATTAGCTTCACCAACACCTCTAACCCTTCCCTAGCCATCCCAAGTCTTTGTTTATCTCTGTTCAAAATTGGGTATTTGAGACCCACAGCCTTAGCCCAAATTGCACTTTTATGTTGTTGTGCCGCCACCTCTAGCACCACCATGATCCTTCGAAAACTATATTTTAGCACTGTAAGTAATTTTCCAAAGAACGTTTTGAGATTTGAATATATTTTTACACTAACACATTTCCTGCAATCTCATTGGTTATGCCGGACTTTGAGTCCGAGGAGTATTTGGGTCGGGTTGGATTGAAGGAAGGGTTGGTTTGTGAATTGGATCATGTTGGTTATATTATATGGGGTGTTTAATGTCATGACATTCATCACTGTGTTTCATGCATATTCATGGTTGTAAATGAAAATTGGGTTTTCATGTGAGAGAGGATTTTTGGTATGTTTGTAATGAATGAATTGAAAGGATTGAAAGAATGGAAAAATTGACTAGAAGGATGGTGGTAAGCAGGGACGGTGGTAGAGTCTCGCCTACAGTGCTCTGATAAGTACCCTCGTTGTGACGCCCCCAAATCCCCATGTACCAACACGGGGAATTCGAGACGTCCGGATGGTGACAACCCGGGTCACCATCCTATCGACGAGTGCAAAGTGTGTGCAAGCGACAAAAGTGCGCAAGGAAATACGCAGCGGATAGCAAAGTCATAAAATTAAGTACCATAATTTTTTCTTAAATAAAATACAAAGCGGTTCAAAGGTACATAATAAAATATTACAAGACATAAATACTGTTTCAAAGCCAACTACAAAACATAAACTTCACACAGAACTCCGGCGGAGCCGCATCCTCGGGCTCAGCCTCCTCCTCCTCCTCGAACTCTGCACCAAAATCTACGGTACCAAAAATGGTGCCGCAGGTAAGTAAAATCCAAACACCACTAGATAAAAGCATATTAAACTCAAACAATATGCATGAATAAATGCCAATGCACAAAACTCACAAACCATATTTTTTCCACGCACGCCAAAAAACCCATTTGGCTCGAAAACATATCCTTTAAACAAACCTCGCCGTTATCCCCGATAACGGCCCACACATACCATTTAAAACCAAGCCTCGCCATTATCCCAGATAATGGCCCAAACCACCATTTTCCCAAAAAATAGATCACAAGTCCTCAACACAACCTCGCCATTTTCCCAGAAAATGGCCCGTATCCGAAAACCATAAAAACCAATCCGATTATGCATGCACCATGATCTCCCCTAGGGATCATCCGCACACCCTGGCTCTGTGCCACACCGCAGGTAATGTCTACGCGTGTGACACCTACACGAGTGATGCCCATACTCGCGCCTCCGCCTCGTGCGTACCTGGCCAGGCCATCCTCTAGTCCCCGCCACTCTAGGGACCACGGAGTCGACACGACAGCGTTACCGTATCGTGCGATCCGGTCGTCGCCCAGCGACAACCCAGGGGATGTCACTCAGTATTATCCACTCCCGAGTGACCAGAGGAGCTCCACCGAGATAATAACCCATCCCGGCTTGGGCTCGTGATACGCACACTCCCAAAAATCCATTTACGCCAATAAAACAGGATTTTCTCAATTAAAATAAAATACACGTGCATGCACCATGTAAATGCAAATTTCAATGCTCGACAAATACAACCAACCATAGAACAACAATTCAAGCAACTCCGTCCTCCATCCATCCGACCCCCGAACTCCTCGGACTCAGTCCGGAATCAGCAAACCAACCAAATAAATTATTGTAAGAGCAAAATATATTTAAATCTAAAAGTAGAGTTTAGAAAATACTTACAGAGCTATATAGGATTTTTAGAAGGTTCGGCGCGCGGCAAACGATGGGCGGAAAGCAACGTAACAGTGCAAATGCACTGTAGCCGTGGGTCGCAAAATACCCACTTTTGACCAGGGACAAACCAAGACACCAAATTGATAGGGAATGGTCTAGGGATGTTTATGAAGCTAGTGGAAGTGAGTTTTGGCCGTGGGTGGCGGCGAAAACGCCGGTAGAAGCGAAAAACGAGCAAATCGGAGTTGAACTCGTGGGAGCTGCTCCGGTGGCCGATCTAGGCCGGAAATGGGTGGGTTAAGTCGGCAAGAGGTAGGGGAAGAAGTGGTGAAAAGATGGTGGCCGGAGGTGGTGCGACGGCGCCGGAAACGGTGACACACCGGAGGGAGGGGAAGTTTTCTGGGTGGGTGGTGGAGGCCACGCCGCCGGCAAGTGGCGGTACTGGGCGGAGGAAAGTTTCGGAAACAGGGGAAAATTCTGGGTTGGTGCCGCTACTTTGAGCGGCTCGTGGCGGCTAACGGTGGCTCCGATGACTCTGAAAATTGGAGGGGTTGTAGTCTGCCGTGAGAGGAAGAGAATGGCGGGGGTGGTGTATGACACCTCCACCGGACGGCGGAGATACGGCTGGCCAAAGGTGGCCGCACGGGAAGAAAAAAAAACCAGAGAAGGGAGAGAGAGAGACGTAGCGCACGGGAGGGAAATCCGGAAAAGAGAAAAAAAGGAAAGGAAAAAAGGAAAAGAAGGAAAAAAAAAAGAAAAAGGAAAAAGAAAAGAAGGGAAAAAGAAATGAAGTCCAAACTTCACTTCCGGGATCCAGAAACTGATCCGCCGAAAACGATATAAAAACATAAAACGACTAAAATAAATTAAACACTACATCAAATAAATAAATAAACACCAAGAAAATATTTTAAACACATCGATAAGCTAAAATAAAATAAATAACTAGCAAAAACCAACTGTTAAATTTTTAAAACAAAAAACGAGCTAAAATCAATTAAACAACAATTTAAATTCAACAGCTAATAAAATCCAATTAAAATCCGCTAATTTAAAATAAAAGCACTATAATAATTAAATTAAATTATTCCTTCAGTGAAAATACACGTAAAAACGGGTCATCACACTCGTATGGAAAGGAGCAGTAGAGTTGGTGGTAAGCAGGGACGATGGTAGAGTCTCGCTTGTGATTCCCACCTACAGTGCACTTGGTAGGGATGGTGGTGGTCCCGCCTATGATTCCCACCTACAATGGGAGTTGTAGGGATGGTGGTAGTCCTGCCTGTGATTCCCGGTTACAATGCACGCGGTAGGGATGGTGATAAGCAGGGATCATGGTAGAGTCATGTCTATGATTCTCGCCTACAGTGAGTTGATAATAGGTTAATAGGTCATTTTTTTGGAAAAAAGACGGGTTTGTGATTAATGGATATGTGAATCATTTTCTAAAAAAATTGTAGATTTTATGATTAGGCCGTTTTCTGGAAAAATGGCTAGTGGTTATTTTTGGGGAATGGTTTTGGGTCACATGCATGTTTCATATGGTGCATGTATACATGTTGGTTGCATGCATGTATTTTTATCTCTTGGGCTATTTGGTTTATTACCTGCTGAGACTCGCAATCTCATGGTATTCGATACCCTACAGTACCGTAGATTTTGATGCAGATGATGAAGTAGAGCCTGAGGATGTGGCTATGCCAAAGGAGTAATCAGGGATCACTTTCTTGTATATTGGGATTTGTTTCCCACTTGTATTATGTGCTTTGTTGTATTATATTTTACCGGATTATTATATAAATTTTTAAGGTACTTTTATTTTGATATGCGTGTATTTAAATTTCGGATACTTAGTTAGCTAACTTTTAATCATTCGCTGTGACTTTTGGTGTACACATTTTGCATCTTGCACACACTTGAGCAGTTATCATTGGGGTGCCTGACCCAGGTTGTCATCATCCCGAAGTCACGACTCCTATGTGTCCATAGGTGGGAGTTGGGGCGTCACAGTATTGTTCATAAATTATCTTGTTCTGGCACTCCCAAACAAAATGCTCTAGCTGAACGGCGACATCGCCATATAGTTGAGACTGCACTTGCTCTCATGGCCAGTTCTTCTCTTCCTACTAAATTTTAGACTACTGCTTTTCAAACTGCAATTTTTCTCATTAATCAATTGCCAACTTCAGTTATTAAGGGTAACACACCATTTAAATTCGTATTTCATTCCACTCCACCTTACAACTCCTTGATGACGTTGTGTGCAACGGATCTCGACAGGGTTAATCGAATAACCCCCAGAACCTGTCGATCCAACAGATTCCAATCAGCATCATCCATGTTTTCCGGTCGCTTCCCCAATAATGGAAGATGAAGTTTCTTCCCATAGAGGTAGTCCTCTATTTGCATCCTCCAGTAACCAAAATTCGTGCCATCAAACTTCTCGATCCCCGATACTTTCACTTCATCTCCAGCCATCGTTTTCCCTCAGACCCGAACCTTGGCTCTTGATACCAATTGTTGTGAAAAATAATGACAATAAAGTGAAAAATATGAATATGAAAGAGAAAAATCACACACGACACACAGATATATGTGGTTCGGCAAATTGCCTACGTCCATGGGAGCTGCAGAGGATTTTATTGCTTGAGGAATCACACTACAATGGAGGGGCGAAATACTGTTCACCAACAGTGTTGTACAGTACGGCCAAATATGTAGAAAACACATATTTATAGTCAAACGGCGGAAAAAACCCTAGATCTGAAATTATACGATGTTTGCTCGAGCGGCGCGTCGAGCGCGCATCGAACGAACTCCCTTCCGCAATAGCTCGAGCTCACTGTCGAGCGGACATCGAGCGTTCAACTCTGCCTGACTTCGCTCGAGCGGCTAATGCCTCTGCTCGAGCGAACTTCCTTTCCCGCAACCGCTCGAGCTCACTGTCGAGCAACCTTCGAGCGTTCGAATCTGCCTGGCTTTACTCGAGTGGCGGCCTCCAGACTCCATAATACCCAACAGGAAGGGCATGATCTGGGTGAACTCTTAGGGAAGTAGGATAATTGAGTTCTTTGGTTCCGTGGAGTTTATGAAATGGTCTATAATGTAGTAGGTTGTAAGATCAACAAATTTCAAGGATAGATTTTATGGAATTTCAACAAAGTTTTAAGGTTTCACAGATTTTAGGAAATGATTGGTTATTATTTAAAATTTGAGATTTTGAGAGTTTCAGGAGTCGATTGTTTTGTTATTGTTTATAAGTTCATCGACCTAACGGATTTTGGAAAAGGAATTTTGCTTAATTTATGGTTATGGGATTGCGGATTTGAAGGACTGATTCATAATGAGATTGAAGTTTTAGTTTCGCAGGATTGGAGTATTAGTATGAATTATTTTGGAGATTGATTAGGCTGTAACCATTAAAATGAGGTTGAACAAAGTTGAATGATGGATATAGGAATTATCAAGGAGAATATTTCTTGGGGGATTAAAGGTAATGACCTAATTTATATATTTTTAGGATTGAAGATGTTGATCTAGTTCGTGCTTTTGTCTAAGGATTGAAAATATCGATCTATTTTGAAAAATAATTGTTATAGCTCGAGGTTATAGTGACATGTTTTAGGATTGATTCATACTAAGTTTGGGGACATTAGATGGTGCGAAATTAGGAGATGATTTTTTTTGTTAATCTCGAGGACATAGATCTACATGATGAATATGATAGGAATGACTCACTTGTAAGTTGGAGAAGTATTGGCTTTGTCTAAGGACATGTAATAGTTGTGAGTGTATGGACTTGGAGAATACAAAGTCCTTGTTTATTTTTGGCTTGGAAGAAGTGGTTTGATAGGTATTAATTTATGAGGACATAGTCTTTTTTACATTTTGGTGAGTTATTAGAGTGCGCGCGGAAGCATGATTTTTTGAGATAATTAGGTATTCAAATTTTGTGCTGATTTTGGGAAATTAGTGGTGACTTGAAGTTTTAGTAAGAAATTAATCATTTGGTTGTACAAATTATGCTGATTGATGGTTTATTTTGGAAGTGACTATTAGGTTACCAAGATATAGTATACAATAAAGGTTTCGAAGATATAACATAATATTTGATTGAGGTTAAATCAATCAATTCTAAGAAGTAATAATTATTGAAGTTTACTTGGGTGCGGTTTTGAGGGTCTTGTGGATATGGTGATTTCGGTTTACGTGGCCGCTTTAAGAGTTCTAGACGTGATGCGTCGCTGGGAGATTAGTGCGAATTTGATGGAATTGCTTATAGGAGTATATTTGGGGAGAGCTTTATTCATACTTGTGTGGAAATGGTTGATGGTATGATTTTCTCAAGTATACTCGGAGTTGTATATTGTATCCTGCTTGGCGCTGATGTTTAACCTTACAAATTTTGAGGACAAAATTTATTTTAAGGGGAGAGAATGTGATACCCCGTTTCTACGTGTATTTTCACTGAAGGAGTATTTTAATTTAATTATAATAATGGTTCTTTTATTTTACATTATCGGATTTTAATTGTATTTTATTTGTTGTTTGAGTTTAAATTGTTGTTTAATCTATTTTAGCTGGTCTTTGGATTTAAAATTAAATTGTTAGTTTCTACTAGTTATTTATTATATTTTAGTTTTATGTTGTGTTTAAATTATTTTCTTGGTTTTATTGCTTTTAAAATTGTTTTCGTTGGATCAGTTTTTGGACTCCAGAGATGAGAACTGGACCTCATTTCTTTTCCCCTTCTATTCTTTTCTCTTTTCTTCTTTTTCTTCTTTCTTCTTTTTCTTCTTTTTCTTTCTTTCCTCCCGTTTTCCTCTGGCCCGCGCGAAGCTCTCTCTCTCCCCTCTCCGTCCGTTTTTCGTCTCCACCCAAACCTACCGCCATGCAGCACACCACTCCATCGTTCCGCTCCCCTCCGACCGGTGAACCACTCCACCAAGTTTCACCACCATCCACAGCGTCGTTAAGCCGGAATCTTCGCTCCAAGCCGAACGGCTTTTGTGCCGATCTGCCGCCGTCGCACCACCTCTGGCCACCTCCTCTTCACCACTTCATCACCGACTCCTTGCCATCCTAAACCATCCATTTCCGGCTCCAATCCGTCGTCAGAGCAGCCCCCACGAGCTAGCTTTCTGATTTGGGTATTTTGGCCTTCTACCGCCATTTTTTCCGCCACCCACGGCCAACCTTCACTTTCACTAGCTTCATAAACACCTCTAAGCTATTCCTTACCAATCCCAAGTCTTAGTTTGTCCCCATTTAGAAGTGGGTATTTTACAACCCACGACCACAGTGTTTTTACACTGTTACGTTGTTTTTTCTTCATCGTTTACAGCTCGTCGATCCTTCAAAAATTATTATATAGCGCTGTAAGTATTTTTTAAACTTCATTTTAGATTTAAATAAATTATTATTTTTAAAATAATTATTTGTGACTGGTTGGTTATTCCGGACTGAGTCCAAGGAGTCGGGGGTTGAATGGATTTGAGGACGGAGTTGTTTGTTTATTTGTTATGGATGTTTGAGAATTGTTGGTTAATTGGTGTCATATCATTTGCATTGCATTGTGCACGGATATGCATGTGTTATATATTGAAAACTGGGTTTTCAAGCGAGAAAATGTTTTTCTAGTCCTGCCTGCGATTCCCGCCTACGATGCACACGGTGTAGGGATGGTGGTAGAGTCGCGCCTGTGATTCCTGCCTACCGTGCATGCGCAGGGATGATGGTGAGCAGGGATGGTGGTAGAGTCCCGCCTGCGATTCCTGCCTACAGTGCTCTAATGATTTGGTTAATGGGACATTTTCTAGAAAAATGGTGAGATTGGTTTTTGGGCCATTATCTGGGATAATGGCGAGGATATGTTTAAAAGAAATATTTTGGACCAAAATGGGATTTTGGTGTGTGTGGTAAAATGTGTATTTTTTGGGACATGTGCATTTGGCATCCTTTTATGCATATTGTAGAGTTTAATATACTTTTATCCTGTGGCGTTTGGATTATTACTTATTTGCGGCACCATTTTTGGTACCGTAGACTTTGATGTAGAGGTTGAGGAGGAGGAGAAGGCTGAGCCCGAGGAGGCAGCTCCACCATAGTTTTGACTTGGAGTTGCTCATCTTTTGATATTATCTGTAATTGTTTTTATGTTATGTTTTTGGATTTGAGTTAGTGTTGAATATGTAATATTTTATTTATGTGTGTTTTTAGCTTGTTTGTATTTAGACAAAATTTTGGTACTTAGTTATAAGACTTTATTATCCACTGCGTGGTTTATTTTGTACACATGTTGCAAGTACACACACTTGGCACTAGGCGATGGGATGTCTGACCCGTGTTGTCATCATCCCGACGCCTCGATTTCCACGTGTCCGTACCTGGGAGTTGGGGGCGTCACAGCACAAATTTCAATAAATTTTAATAAAAGCTTCCACACACACACTCTCTCTCTCTTATGGTCTCAGTATTTTATAAAGAATAATTTTATTTATAAAATTTTTGTACTTGGCGCTTCTTTCAGAGTAAAGAAACAATTTTTAAATCAAGATTAGTAGTAATTTATATGTATTGTAACATATAACTGTGGGGAGTAGGGTGTTACAATACATATAACTAATTTGTACAGTTTCCTTACTGTTGAAGCCAAAATAAATAAATAAATAAATAAAAAATAAAAGAGAGTATCAAGTATTTCATGTTTACGTTGCAATCTACGTGATCTCGTTGGCAATAAAAGAGATAATTAAGAATAAATTTGTAAACGAAAAGTGTTACAGTCATAAAGAGATCTCACAAAAGTACACTTACAAACTAATATGGTTGTCATATAATACCTTAGTTATATTCTTTATTATACAGAAATTCAAACACGAAATTAAGGTACACTAGGTCTTCCTTTTGTTTTTCTTTGCTCTCCATTTGCTTTAAATTTTATTCTCAACCATTTCGTTTTATTCTGGCAGATTGGAACTCGCACACGAGTACTCTTAATTACTTATGAAACTCTATAACATGAACCGACCAACGAGGCATTGGGAAGATCTTAATTTTAGTAAACCCTACAGCTTTTCCTAGATCCTCGAATTCTGCCAGTGTTCGCTCTCTACCTCCATTCATTAGGAGCATCATAAAGTAGTCTTGCAAAAGAACGTCTGTTCCCTCCAGATTGTTTCCCGATGCTTCAGAGATTGCCATTTCCACAATTATCACCTTTCCATCTCTTGGTAATGCTTCCCAGCAATTTATCAACAACTTCTTGCAATGCTCATCATCCCAGTTGTGGAGTATCCACTGCTCAAGTAGAAATCAAAATTCACACATTTTTGCAATCTTGCATTATTATAGGGAAGTATTTATATGTACTTCATATTATGATCACCAATGTACTTATATACATATACTCATACATATTTCATGCATTTTCCCTATTTATTTATTCATTTATATATACATGATTTTTGTATCTCAATTGCAGCTTTGGGATCCCTAGTTTTCGTTAATTCTTCCAGTTTCAAAGACCATACTACAAGTTCCCAAGACATCATGCATACTTTATCTGGCCTTGCCCTCTAATTTGAGTTAATTACCATATGGCCCCAAGAATTCGTGAATAAAAGGATACCTAAAAAAATACAGAATTCATAGGAGAATGAGAAGGAAACCTTCAATAAAATTGTTTGGGAATTTGGGATTGATTTGAACATATCTCCAGCCACATGCTTTACACCTGCAGACAATTAAATGCATAATATTTCGAGTTATCATACGTACGTACGGACTTACGTAAGAAGTACTAGTCATGATCAACTGTGATTAATGTTGCATGTGACTAGATCTTTTGAACGAGAAATTAACATACCAAATAAGTGGCGCACGCGACGAATAATTGATACTTGGTATCATATCATAGAAAATTGTATTAGACATGAGTACCATGTTCATGTATTATTTAGAAAATTCCCAGGTATATTTAGATTGTCTAGTATACCATGTTCTCACCTACGTACTGATATGAAAGAGAGAAAGAGCTAATTGTTTCTTTGTCCCTACTGATATAAAACATTGAGAAAAGATATTTATAACCGTGAATTGTGTAATCGCCGTATAATCATTTTGAAAAAAGTGAAAAAAAAATATGGAACCCACGTGAAAAAAATGAATTTTTAAAAATGGATCTCACATTTTTTCAAAACGATTATACAGCATTTACGCACTTCACAATTACATATAGAATTACTCTAGAATATTTGTATCATTACCCATAAATTATAGAGGACTTCGACATGATGTTGTATATCATTCGCAAGTCCTATGTATTTTGGTTCAAGAAAAAATCTGTTTCATATTTGCTTATTGACACACACAACGTACGTACATACTCCACATCAACCAAGCTAAAAATATATAGCATTTTTTCTCTTTTAGTAACTGACAATGCGTCCCGCAATAAGTGACGTATTTACAAACCAACTTGTAAGAAGAACTCAAAGGCCTAACCTGGGAGATCGAGCTTGGGAGCAGCAGCAATTACATGGGGCAGATCAAAGTTCAATCCACGAACCTGTGAATACATAGAGGTTATCTTTGCAAGAGTGTTTCCAATTCCGCCCCCCACGTCCATCAACTCCTTCAAATCTTTGAAGCCGCCGTAACACTTAAACACATCCTCAAAAATTACTTGGGCGCTAAGTTCCATACACTCATTGAACAGTTTTCTCATTCTTGGCTTCTCTCCCATGTAGTCATAAAAGTTCACCCCATAGGCCTTGTTGAATGGCGAGCTTCCAGGATCAAGCACCGCATCCTTAATCATACGTTGGCTCTCCAGCACCTCCCTTTCAGTAGCAAATAAGATGGATGAAGTTAAGAAACTTGCCTCGAC
This sequence comes from Carya cathayensis, assembly GCA_011037825.1. Lineage (NCBI taxonomy): Eukaryota > Viridiplantae > Streptophyta > Magnoliopsida > Fagales > Juglandaceae > Carya > Carya cathayensis. The sequence goes on along the minus strand of QGSO01000216.1, from coordinate 933,352 downwards.
GTCGGTGGTACTGCCACTCACTAAGCATCGGCTTTTCTTTGTCAGGCCATAGGTCCATTCATGGCGTCCGTGTTCTCCATTATTTCCTAATGGCTTTCGAGCTATTGATAAGATGGAGTTTGCACCAAGAACTCTTAGCATCCTCTCCAAAGTGCATGCTGCAGAACTTGGATCTTTTGTTGGGATCTTTGAAGTTATCTCTGCTGCAGAAAGATGAGCATCAGGCCCTGCATCTGCGATTATGCTGAACACTTTCAGCTCAATTGCAGCTCTTAGAGCCATTTGGGCGCCAACCAAACCAGCCAACTGCGAGCTTATGAAATGGTCTCCATCTTCTTGGACTTCCATGTTTTGGACTTGTTCTATCTTTTTGATATCTTTCCTTATCAATATCATTAGCATAAGCAATATGCATGTATTTATAATCGAAGTCAGTTTCCGAACGATAACGATAGCTAGCCTAGCTATCGAGTTTAACCTAACTTAGGGTTGGTATAATACGAAACTAGAATTTGCAAACTGATGTACTGTATATTCATCAAGCCGGAAAACATTAATGGATCGAGGAAAAGCAGTAAAAGGACGACTCGGGCTAGCTAGAATTAAGGAATTGATCTTTGCACTTTAGAAATCTACCTTATGCCTCAAAATTAATGATTAATTTTCTTTTCAAATCCTTAAAGACTAAAGTTAGAGATTACCCTCTATATTAATTTGTTCCCAACCAGTCCAAAATCAAATCAGTTCAGTTTTAATTGTTTTTTCAAACCATTAAATAAAGTTAATGATTTCATATTAGATGTAGGATTTGTGAGGAGAAGGAGATGGGGTTCGAGACAGAAGGAATCTTCGATGCATCCAGACTTGAGTACTTCAACTGAAGTGCTAGAGTTGATTGAGGCTGGGTTGGGCTCACTGACTTCTACAGGCTCGAGAGATTAGAGACCTTGTTATTTCATTTGTTGCATTTCCTTAAATGGGCTGGACCGAGTTTAGGCCCACTTGTTTGTATTTCCTTTTTTGTTTAGTGGCTTAAATGGACTTGAGGGCTGCCTTTACTTACTTTCCGTAGTTTCGCATGAGGGTATAGGTACCCAAATGCTAATTAGTGTATTTCATTTTACAATTGAATAAAAACTTTCTTTCCTCTCTATCATTTACTCTCATCTTTCTATTCTCACAAAGGAGCTCCAATCAAAGAGAGCAGTCCCTGTTGTACATTATGCCAAACACGTGAAGTGACAAGTTAGTATAAGAGAGACATTGGTCTAAGTGATTTAGTTGCATACATTTCATGGATGAAGGAAATAGATTAACTTAGTTACAAGATGGGTTCAATGCCCTTATGAATGCTACATATTCTCAATGCCAAAATCTAGAGATTGGAGTGCTAACCTTAAAAAGCAGACAGATTCACAGTACCAAAATATAGAAATTGAAATACTGGCCCTAAAAAGATAGACAAATTATATTGTCCATCAACTTTCGGCTTTGATAGTGTAGTTGTAAAGACGGAACCACAATACTAGTGGCCTAGAGGAACTTCTTCTAACGTCCATCCAAGGGTGGATGAAGTCAACCAAAGGCTTGGAGGTGAAGTGGGGACACAAACCATTCGCTTGGAGTTTCGAGTACTCTTCCATGGTGAGGACCTAGCCAGCTGGATCTACAAGGTATACCAGTCTTTTGCATTCCATAACACCCTGCCATGACATAGAATAAGGTTAGCATCATTTCACATGGAGGGCAATGCCCTAATATGGTTTCAAGACTTTGAAGGGTCAGGGCGGCTTATAGACTATTAGGCGTTATTAAATTCTTATTGGTCTTATTTAGGCCACCTATGATGATCCTATGGAGGCAATCACTAGACTAAGGCAGATGGGTCTGTAGAAAATTACAAGGCTAAATTTGAGACTTTATCCAATAGGATGAGAGGGTTTCTCCTTTTTTATTTCTTATTTTTTTTTAATTTTATAGAAGGAGGACAGTATCTCTGGGCTTTATTGATAAACCCTTACTTTTAGAGGAGGAATACTGTGGTTACATGACTTTTCAAAGAAACTTATTAAAACCATATTATCAATCAATTACAAACCAATAAACCGAAAGACTAAAAACCTCCAAAAACTACATACATTAAGAAATACGTAAATAAGGAAAATCAAATTTATCTAAATGTCTTATACCCAACGCATAGCAACATCTCAAACCGATTAGCATGGCTGGCAATTCCGCTTTATTATTTGAACCAATACCTAGATGACTTGAAAAAGCTAGACACATATTGCCATTAGAATCCCGAATCACCCTACTTGTGCCCAAATTTTCAGGAATCCCAACACTACCATCAATGTTTAAGTTGAACATGCCAGCCAAAGGTTTCTTCCATCTAACTATCTGCACATTCTATTTTTTAATTTGAATAATAAGCACATTTAACTCTTTCAACCGAGTTTCATCAACAAAAGAAAATCTCTTATAAGTAGCTATCATAGTCTGCCATTTCCCCAAGTGCAGTAGAATCAACCAGCAAATTTCATCTGCTAAAAGCATTTTACCTTCCATCCTTGCTTTACATTTACGATACCACAATCTCCAAGAAATTATACATGGAAGTATTCCCAAAATGCTACCCATTTGAGCCGATCTGGAAGCTCTCCTAAACCACAATAAAACTGTGTCCCTCCAATTTCAAATAGGATCATAAGAAAGACCCAAAAGAACCGAAACCTTTTTCCAAATATTTGATGCAATATAACCTTCCAGTAAACACATGATTCAAATCTTCCACACTTAAACAATCATTCATTGCTTTCCACATAAAAATAGATATCTTTTTAGGAAAAGAAGCATGTCAAACCCAAGAAGACCAACCCACTTCTGGAGCATGAGCACGAATACAATTCTATGCACTCTTAGTAGAAAACTGATCATCATTATTTTTTGTCCATATTAATATATCTTGTCCAGTTTTCTAAGAACCCAAAAAATTGCAAATTTCATCCACCTAGCACTCAACACCAACCAACCTCTCTAATACTCCCATATCCCATGTATTTTCTAGTTTTAATTCACACAATTTCAATTTCGGGTCCTCGACCACCTGATTCTCATTCACAAGAGGTCCACCCTCCATACAATTATCAAACCAAAAAAACAAATTCTCATCCTGAACTCTCCATTTAGAATTTTGTAACATAATAGGAATATAATTAATAACCATGCACCAAAACTGTTTACCCTTTCTCGGATCAATAAGAGATACATGTTTATCCTCAATATTATATTTTGCACGAAAAAATACTCCATAGATCATCACCAGTCAAAACTTTCCAAGCAAATTTAGCATCGAGCAAGTCTTGAACATCTTCAAATTTTCAAAGACCAATACTATTTTCTTCAATCGGTCTGCACATTTTGCTCCAAGAAAACCATTTCTTTTTTCCTTTCCCATTTATCTCTCCCAAAAAAAAAATGAACTAAGTAATCGATTCATAATCTTCAAAATTGATTGAGGAAGCTGAAGAATAGAAAGTAGATGAAATGCTTATCCCCGCCCGCGAGGATAAGCATTTCATTTTCCATCCCCTAATCTTATCCCTTACATGAGAAATAAGAGGATCCAAATGTATCATCAACAGCTTCCAGACACAATTGATGGTCCAAGATATGTATAAGGAAAGAAAGCTTCTACAAAACCAATCAACCTAAGTACTTTTCTCTTCCTTCCAAGGGAAAACTATTTCGCAAAATACATTGTAGTTTTATCCTTGTTAACACACTGACCAGTCCATTCTCCACACATTTCAAGCAATTTCATCAAACCCTTAACAGGCTTCTTATTCCCATTAGAAAAAAAGACAATATCATCTGCATAAATAAGATGAGAAATAAGAGGTGTACCTCATGGATTAGAGAAGCTGCCAATCTTTCAAACTAGAAAATGCTTCTTTAATACTTGAGTTGAAACTTCTTCCATAATAATAAAGAGGTAAGGTGAGAGACGATCACTCTGTCTCAGCCTTTACCACCTTGAAAAACTCGTGAGAAGTCTCATGCATCATAAGAGAAAACCCCAGAGAGGAAATACAATTTCTGATCAACCCACATACAGAATCCAAGAAACCAAATGCCTTCAAAATATGGAAAAGAAAAACCCATTCCACCCTTTCGTAAGTTTTATTTTAAAAATAACATCACCACGTGTCACCTTTTTATTAATAAGATGCATCATTTCTTCAGTTAAACTAATATTATCAAAGATTCAACCTAGTATAAAAGCACTTTGTTACGTAGAAATAATCAAAGGAAGCAAATGAGCAAACCGATTAACTAAAACTCTGGTGCAGATTTTGTAGAGCATAGACACAAACTAATTGGCCGAAATTTATCAAAACCTGTTAGTTGAAGCATCTTAGGAATAAGTACCGCAAACAATGCCCTAAAATACCAGGGAAAAGGAACACCATGAAAGAAATCTGTGACAGCTTCAACAACATCCTGAGAAATAAAATCCTAGCAAGCTCTAAAAACTCCGGATCAAAAACCATCCTGTCCCGGGCTACTTTCAATAGGAATAATAATACCACCTTTTTAACTTCATCAACTTAAGGTAAAGCACACAATCAATCATTTGTAGCCATTGAAATAACTATATGAATCAACTCACCCAAATCTAGAAGCACCACACTATTAGACTGTCCCAAGAACTCCAAAAAATAAGAAACCACACCATCATGAATCTCTTGAGGAGAATTTAATACCACACCATTTTGTAGCCTCATCTCTAACATCTGTGATTATTTCTTTTTTTTAAGCAAAGAATGAAAAAACCAAAAATTCTTGTCTCCATGCTTCAACCATCGAACCTTAGCACAATAGGTTGAGAGGGTTATTATATACTTACAAGTCTAGTTGATTTTTAAATCGCCTATGTGATGACATTAAGTGCCCTACTAAACTTGCCTCCACCAATTACTTATTATGGAAAGCTCAGGTGCTTCTTATACTTCGAGGTAATGGCTTGTTAGGCTATCTCACCAATGAATTGCCCTGCTCACCCACCACAATTTTTGCTGATAAGCATCAGTTCATCTCAAATCCAGCGGCAACAAAATGGTTGCGTCTTGATCAATTGATCCTTGGTTTGATCAACAGCTCCCTATCAGAAGCTCCTCCATTACAAGTAATTAGCTATGAGATGTTGCATGCAGCATGGGAAGTCCTTGAAACTTTGTATGGACGACATACTTGCAAATCTACGATCATGTCCAATAGATGCATGGAGAGCTACAAGGTCCCACCAAAAGCTCTTCAACTATGGAAGAGTACCTGCACAAGGCAAAGTCGTTGGCCCTTTCTCTCTTCAGTGCAAGAAAGCCTTTGGATGATGATGAATTCATCAACTATCTCCTTTGTGATCTAGATTCAGATTTGATCCTATTGTGGTAGCTATAAATGCAAGAGATAATTTTCCTTCATTGAAAAATGTCATCGGTAAGTTCAGAGATTTTGAGTTGTGTATTTCATCTACTACTCACAACAATCCCTCTGTTGTTGCTTTGTATACAAACAGAGCCACAGGATCAAAGTCCATTGGAAATAAATTTAATCGTGGCAAAGGCTAAAACTCTCGTGGAAGAGGTTATCATAGGTGTCCAAGATCTAATGATTGCATGTCTACTGGTCGTGCTTCACAACCTTCAAATCGTGGCCACGATGACTGAAACTCGGTCAGTGGTGGTCGAAACTCACGCATTACATGTTTTAGTTGTGGTGGCCCAAACCACAAAGCTTATCCATGTTGTTTCTCGGATAAAGAGGCTGATCAATACCACACCTTTCATTCTATTCAGGCTGGTGACACTGTTGATGAATCTTGGTTCCTAAACACCAGTGCTAATCATCACATGGCCCCCACAACGAATAAAGCTCAAGGTGTTAAACCATACACATGCATTGATATGGTAATGGTTATAAATGGCTCAAATCTATCCATTTTTTAAACGTCCACCATTACTCTTCCTAATATATCAATGCAGTTGAAAAACACCTTAATTTTTCCCTCTTTACAGAAAAAGCTCCTTTCGGTATCAAAGTTTACAACTGACAATCACTGTTGTTTCATGTTATATCCTTGGGATTTTTTAATCAAGGACCTGCGGACAAGACAAGTGATGTTTAAAGGGCTCGTGCATGATGGCTTATACCCCTTGTCCTTACCTACCTCAACTATCCCTCTGATGGCTTTTCTCACAAATAAAGTGTCTGGAAGTACATGGCATACTCAGCTTGGACACCCAACATTAGAACTCTTCATACTTTGTTTATGTGTCTCTCTATTTGAAATAAACAAGTGGATTTTTATGAAAGTTGTGTTATGGGTAAATTTGTAACAGCCCGCTAGAAATTCAATAGTGGAATTTCTATAGACTTTAGAAACCTCGTGAATACCCCATAAGTTTTCACGAATCGATCAATCGCACAGGTTTTAGTCTGTCAACATAATTAGTGTTATCACTCACTATAGTGCTAGAAATGCGATTTTAATTATTTGAGATAGTTAGAAGTGCCAGATTACATTATAGTTTACGCCACTAGACTCAATAGAATATTTAGGATTTTATAGCGCAAAAACCTATTTTCATAATTTCGGACAAAACGGCTGTTCGAAACTGTGAATTTATTTATAGGGGCATTTCGGGGTTGAGTTTTGGTAAACGGTTTTTACTGTAGGTTAATATAAATATTTAGGATTTTTCAGTACTAAGTTTATTGTGCATTTTTTTGGAGTGAATAGTAACCTCGATAAGCGTACTAAGTGCAGTGTTTTCAAAATCACAGTGTGGAATGTCCAAATTAGGTTAGAAAAGTTTTATTTGGACACTTGGCAAGATCTTAACCACACATAATGAATAGTATTAGATACTTGGCATAAAGAGGAGCCATTAGATGGATTTATAAAGGAAATCAAGATGTAAGATCATGTCACCTGAGCAAAACCTTTTTCATCTGATCAACCAAATTGAACCAGATTAAAGAGGGCTTCAACCCTAGTGAAACCCTAAATGGTTGAAATCCAATTGAAACACCAAAATCTTAGTTAAAACCGAAACCCTAAACGGTTTCCTCAAACCCTAAGTTGGCCTTCAAACCCTTTTCGATCCAATTTCTAGTATTGTGTTTAATCACTTGATTAAATCACTTTCACATGCTATTAATTTCTCAATTTCTTGTTATGACATTATTATCCAACCTTTTAAACCTTGAAAATTTGATTGGGCCAAGAAAAATTGGATTTGGGCTTGATAGCATCTCAAACCCTAACCAAACCCTCTTTAAACCCCAAATTAAAGCCCACTTGGTTGAGGCCCACCAAGGCCCACGAATTTGGCCACCTTGGCAAGGCTTCTTGGAGAAGTTTTCTCCCCCACATGGCAAACCATTCACTGCCCTTGGCTGCACCCAATAGTACCTTGATGAGATGGAGAAACCCACCCATCAACCTCCATAACTCACAGCTTCTGCAGGCTGTCCTTTCCCCTCTCTATTCTCCACTTTATGTCACATATCTACCTCCAATCAATGGTCATTCAGGTCCATATCTTCCCCCTACAGAAGTCTTGAGTCATGCAAGACACACTTACTTCCCTTTCATCACTTTTTCACCCCGTTCTTAGAGAGAAACCCAAAAGAGCTCTCTCGGGCCGATTTCTGTGTCTTCTTGCGTGGAGCTTTTTGACCCTTTTTAAGTACTTTCACACGATGAATCCTTCATAAAAGTTGTTCATCTTTGAGTGTAGTTTCCGTAGATATATTATTCGTATCATTTCATGGTCATTTTGTTGTAAAACGTATTTTTAACCATGGAAAGGTCATTCTGGGCGTGAATCTGGAGAGTATGTTATGTTTTGGAGTTTTTGACCAAGCTAATGGACATATCTTGGTCCGAAAATTTTATGGAGTGTTTTTAGCATGTGTTTAAGGGTGTTCATTAAGGTTTTGTTGCGTGACTAAAGCTTTTGATAATAGATTTGCTTAGATCTAGAAACTTAAAAACTGGAAGTGGCAAAACAGTTTTTATTTGGAGAAAGTTTGAATATTTCGAGGTTTGATCTTACTCTAAAGGCTTTGATATTTTTATATGATGATCCTAAGTCTCTTATTTTCATGTTAGGATATTATTTTGAAGATATTTAGTATTTGTTTCAAAGATATGATTTTTCTATGCAAGTGGATTCCGGTTAGGCCTAAGATTTGATGTGTTTGGGTTAGATCTATGTTTTATTGATTTTTAGCCATGTGATTTTAATTTTGATGGTTGGATATTCTTTAAGACACATTCTTAAACCATGTGATGCTTTATTTCAAAGATCTCACATTCTTAAGCCATTGATCAAGAGATTTATCAAAACTAGTTGAGGAAAAAGTTTCTGTTTTTGGACTAAGTGTAAAACCAAAAACTCCAAGTGTTATTTTGTGATTTTGGTTACTTTAGTTTGATGATTTAAAGCATGGTTGATCTTAGGATGATGTTATGAATATGTTAGAAGTAAGATTTGATTTTTGGAATTCTTGGAGATGTTTTGATTTAGGGTCAAAGCTTGTGATTAAGTGTTTGGATCTGGAGCCAATCAGAGTTAGGGTTGTTTTCAGTTCAGTCTGCATGGCAGTGTATTAGAGTCAGAGGCACTTCTTTTGAATGGCATTCTTGGATTTGGCATAATAGTCTTCCTTTGAAAATGTCTATCCTTTTCTAGAAGGCTTGGCACAGGGCTTTGAGTGTGGATGATAGGCTGCGTCGAGTTGGTATTCCTATTGTCTCCAAATGTGATTGTTGCTGTGTTGGTCACTATGAAGACATAAATCATGTTCTCTTTGAGGGCGATTTTCCAAGAAAAATTTGGTTAACGTTCTCTAATTTATTTGGGTTACCAATGGGTAGAAATTGGGAACAACATGTTTCCTCTTGGTTCCGGCGTGCTAAGTCATCTTCTCAGGTGGGCGTTATTGTGGGCCTCATGCCTGTCATTATTACCTGGAGACTTTGGAGGCGAAGATGTCTAGCACGAATGGAGGGTTCTTTAGAATCCTATGATATGGTTATCAAGTCAATATCTTTTTGGGTTCGATCGCTTGGTCTTATGGGTGATAAGTATCATACTTTATCTCGTTTTGATGGCATGATCCTGGAGGCTTTACGCATTAGACCAATTCCTTTAAAAGAAAGGACTTGTAAAGTGGTGCAGTGGCATAAACCTCCATCAGGATGGTTTAAATTGAACATAGATGGAAGTAGTCTTGGGAACCCGGGCTCTTGTGGTACGGGTGGTGTCATTCGCAATGCTACTGGACAGCTAGTGAAAGCCTTTGCCTCTCCTAGTGGTATGGGTTCTAATAATAAAGCAAAACTCCTTGCTCTTTTATATGGCCTGCGGGTGTGCATTTCTCTCCATCTTTCTAATGTAATTGTAGAGGTTGACTCAATTGTGATTATTTCGTGGTGGCATAGAGGTCGTTGTGGGGTTTGGTATTTGGAGGATTATTGGGATGAAATTGTCGTTTTAGCCCATTCCATCAATTGTAAATTCCAGCATGTCCTACGGGAAGGTAACAAAGTAGCGGACTGGTTGGCTAAAGTTGGCGCGGCTGGTGTTTCTTCAGATTATTCTAATACTTCTTCCATGCCTCGGGTTCTCCGAGGCTTGATTCGGTTAGATTTATTAGGGATTCCTTCTATACGTTGTTGTTAAGTTTTGTAGTTTCTTGTTTTTTTTTTTTCAGTTAGTGTTTCTTTCTTGTTTTGTTTGGTAGTGTTTTTTTGTTACCACGGTTTTCCTCCGCCATAAGTGAGGGTTTTATTAATAAATTTGGGCGGGCATCACTATTGGACAGGTGATTGCTCACTCTTCTTAAAAAAAAAAGTGTTTGGATCCTTTTACAAAACGTTTGGTGTTGATTATTAGTAATAGATGTTTTAAGTATGGTTATAAACTTAGAATAGGAAGATCTTTGTTGCAAAATTTTGGTTTAAGCATGAGTTTTGAAGTTGGAAGGAATTGCAACAAAAATCAAGAGAAATAGCCTATCGATGTTTCGGTCATAGTGTGTTTTCCATAGTTGTGATTTGTTTTAAATCTTTCTAAGTTAATATTTGAGTTTAGGACAAAATTTATATGAGGAATGTAAATTTTGGAAATTTTTGGAGTTAGGATGTGAAATCCTTAAGTTAGGGGTAAAATGGTCATTTTCCCACATATAGAGGGTAAAATGATAATTTTACTCTAAGTTAGCTTGTTTTCATGTTTCTAATTGTTAGTAATTAAATTTCTAACTTTTAGAATGACCTCTTACAGTTTCTCGTGTTTCACGCTTTATTCTCATAGAACGCGACGATCGAGATAAGTTAGCTTCTAACTTACTATCAGTTTATTGTGTATGTATGATGGGTAAGGGAACTACAATTTATGTATGTATGTTATCATATATGCCATATCATGCCATGTCATTACATGTTTATCTGTTACGCATGATTTATTCTTTCATGAATATTTATCTGTTACACAATCTTTTCTGTCATGCAATGTTGTATGTTATAAGTATGTTATGTTAAGTATGCCATGGAATGTTTATGTTTAAATCATATTGTGTCATTTACAAGTATACGCCATGTTAAAAAAGTTTATGATATTAAATAATATCTCATGCATTAAGAAAGATAAGATATTTAAGAGTGACACGGAGCTAAGCGTGTTCACTACAAGTTATGTTAAGGATGACACAGACTTAAGCGTGTTCATCACAAGATATGTTAAGGATGACATGGACCTAAGCGTGTTCATCACAAGTTATGTTAAGAGTGACACGGATCTAAGCGTGTTCACCACAAGTTATTTTATGCAGTGTCACGGACTCAAGCATGGTTCACCTTATGTAAAGTTCCTATAGATCTCAGATCACGTTTAAGTTAAGTTATTCATGTCAATCACGACCCTAAATGTTAGGATGGGGTAATATCCTAGTGGAACTCCTTTGTTCACACTGGAGTGTCTAAATAGGTGTGAAATTTCCTGGGTTGACGAAGTACAGTCAACAGGTTGCGAATGGGGCGTAAGTAACTGGTCACCGGAGCGTGCCAGGCACTAACGTCGATGGTGCCATATTTATTTTGCGTGTATTCATGGGGCCAAAACAACTGTGGAGCATGAAGTATGGGGCCACAACAACTGTGGAGCATACACTACGTGAGACACAGCAATTGTGACACGTAGAATACGTGGGGCCACAACAACTGTGAAGTACGTATTAACGCACTCATAGCTGGTCTAGATACCTGTGTTGTGATGGGGTAATCGACAGGGACACACGGCTCTAGGGGACCCGTGTAGCACCCATATGGTCACGTTATTAATCAAGACAATTGAATAAGATTCCAAGTTCATGTCAAGAAGTTAAGAATAAGTAATCATGGTTAACCCCATGAGATAAGAATAAGTTTCAGATCAAGTCCACGTTAAGTCAAGTTTCAGATCAAGTTCATGTTATGTTATGCTCACGTACATGTTATGTTCATGTTCACGTTAAGTTCCAAGTTCATGTTCACATCATGTTATGTTCACGTTTATGACATGTTTAAGCTCACGTTCATGTTATGTTATGTTCACGTTCACATTATGTCTCAAGTTCACGTTTATGTCATGCTATGCTCAGGTTTATGTTATTTCCAAATTCATATTTATGTTATGCATGTTTACGTTCATGCTATATTTCAAGTCCTTGTTATGTTTCAAGTTTCACGTTCATGTTATGTTGATAATCTATATTATGTTTTAAGCTCAAGTTCATGTCATGTTAAGTCAAGTTCAGTTCACGTTTAAGTTCAAGTTATGTCATGCTATATGTCAAGTTATACTATGTTTATGTACGATTTTATTTATGCATTTATGCTTTTACTGCCATGCATGTATCTTTAACCTGTGTGAGAGTTTCTTGTTAACTTACTGAGATTTGTAATTAAATCTCGCCGTGGTAGTCCCAACTACTATTCCCCCCGAGTGGTAGGCGATGTGTCAGGATCAGAGCAGGGAGCAGACGTTCGTAGACTGAAGGAGGTTGACTAGACGCCGCAGACATGACGCAGAGCTTACAACTTCCATAGTTAGTTTTTGGACAGTTTTCTGGCCTCGTTAGTCGAGTTACATGAGTTACTCGACGAACTTCCTCAATAGTGTATTATGGTAATGTAAATATGGAGTTTGGTCTCCCATGTTTTTGAGATTATAGTCTTCTAAGACTCATACTGAAATCGTGGATGTTTATTTTGTTAAGCATGCTTGGATTACGATTTAACTATTTGGGATATTATAAGTTTGGTGCATAGTATTGCTCAAGAAAAAAAAAATTATCCGCTGCGAATATTGCATAATGCTATATGCATGTTAGGAATATTGCATCTTATATATCATGAACGGGGGCAGGTAACCTTGTGTTGCATGTCCCGACGTTTCAAATGTCCGTTCAATTCCAAGCGGAATTTAGGGATGTCACAAAATCTTCCAAGTTTCTATTTCAAAATCACAGTTCTCATCTTTCTTCACACTCTTCACATTGATGTTGGTTGACCCCAGATGAAAACACTGGATCATGTTGGATTGAATGAAGGGTTTGTTTGTGACTTGGATCATGTTGGTTATATTATATGGGTGTTTAATGTCATGACATTCATCATTGTGTTTCATGCATGTTCATGGTTGTAAATGAAAACTGGGTTTTCATGTGAGAGAGGATTTTGGGTATGTTTGTAATGAATGAATTGAAAAAATTGAAAGAAATGAAAAATGGACTGTAGGGATGGTAGTAAGCAGGGATGGTGGTAGAGTCCCGCCTGCAATTTTCGCCTACAGTGCTCTGATAGGTTCCCTTGTGTGAAAAGGAGATGTAGGGATGGTGGTAGAGTCCCGCTTATGATTCCCTTCTATGGTGCATACGGTAGGGATGGTGGTAGTCTCACTTGCGATTCCCGCTAATAGTGGGAGCTATAGGGATGGTGGTAAGCATGGATGGTGGTAGTCCCACCTGGGATTCCCGCCTACGGTGCACGCAGTAGGAATAGTGGTATGCAGAGATCGTGATAGAGTCTCGCCTGTGATTTCCGTCTACAGTGAGTTGATAATTGGTTAAAGAGCCATTTTCTGGAAAAATGGAAGGTTTGTAATTAATGGATATGTGAACCATTTTTTGGGAAAATGGTGGATCTTATGATTGGGCCATTTTATGGGAAAATTGCGAGTGGTTATTTTTGGAGAATGGTTTTGGGTCACGTGCATGCATGCATGTTGGTTGGATGAATGTATTTTCATTTCTTGGGCTATTTGGTTTATTACTTGATGAGACTCGCAATCTCATGGTATTCGATACCCTGTGGTACCATTTTATGATACCGTAGGTTTTGATGCAGATTAGGGCTGTTCATTCGGGTTCCAACCCGGGAACCCGGATTTACCCAAACCGGAACCCGGGTTTCAAACCCGGGCCGGAACCCAGACCTGGTTGGCCCGAGTCAGATCCGGGCTGAAACCCGGATGAACTCGGGTTTCGCAAAACCCGGATTCCGGGTTCCGGATTGAATCCGGTTTTTTTTTTTTTTAAATATGAGGCTTAAAAGCATAATTTTTTAAAAAAATAAAAACCTATATTATATTAAGGATTTTTTTAAGAAAGATAAATGTTGAAAAACATAATTCTCTTTATGTAAAAGCCTATATTTATTATAGAAATGTTTTTAAAAAATGTTGAAAATCATACTTTTTTTTTTTTTAAGAGCTATATTTTGTGAAAGTTTTTCTAAGAGGTAATGTTAAAAAGCATAACATTGTCCAGAATAATAAAATATATAAAAATGAAAAACTAAAATGCATACAATCCACTACATATTAGATTACATTACAAAATATAAAATTACAAGATATGAGTTACATATCAATAACAGTCTTCCATGTGATTTAGTTACATATCACTAAATTCTCCATTTACATAACTGGGTGAATAAAAAAGAGAGAAGGATAAAACTAAGGATATGACAACCCCAACAGAATAGGTTATCAAGCCAATCAATTGGACAGCCTTGTTACACAATTGAATCTACTCGTGGTCATGTATTGGAGCATGTTACTGCCATTTGTGAGGCTAAATGTTTCAAAGACAACAGAACCAATTTCTTCCAAAACGATGAAACCATATGGTATGAAGATTAGATCTGTAAGCAAAAAGAAGAACCCTCTAGGACAGGTGACATGTTGCATTGGTTCTGTAAATTTTGCTTCACAAAGAAAGTATGTCAAAACCAGCAGAATAACTAGCAGCATAAATGTAGCAAAATCAAAACCAGAAACACAAAAACCTGGTTATGAAAAAGGTGTACTTAAGAAAAATAAATAAATAACCTACTCTGATGATCCTTCTTGCACAAGCACTTTTTTCAAATCAATGACTAGCTAGCTATCCAGTTGTCTAGTATAACACACTATACAGAAGTTTTGATTCTGATTCATCGGGCAACCCTCTTAACCTCATTTTCAAGAGATTATGAAGGTTTTCATTTCTAAAGAAAGTCTGAGCTTTCATGAGATTTTCTGAATAAATATCGCTCATCAACCCGAGCCTGCCGGGGGGGGGGGTGGTTGGTGGCTGTGTGTGTGGAGGGGAATGAGATGGTGACTAGCAAATGTACGGAAATCCATGTTTCTAATGGAATACAAAAATTGGGAGCCATCTATGTCTATGGCATAGCCTTGCCCACAAAACTAGGAGTACAGGACAACACGCCCAGTGACAGTTTTCAGTAATCTCATGGCAGGCATTTACGGCAGTTGCAACAGGCTGAAGGGGGGCAACTGAATATTTATCAGATGCAGCGCCTGACATCTAATCTTCATGAGCTACTGAATGCATCCAAAATCCACAACCATCCTCAGCTCAGATCCCACACCACATTAGATACTCTTATACTCTGGTTGCACCCATTTAACAACCAACTTTGTTAGAAATCAGAGAGTGACACAATACCAAAACACAAGAAGTATACAAGAAAGTAGAAATGAAGAAAAACTGAGAAGCAAAACAAGACAGACATTCAGTTAAGTTTCTTCAAAACAAGCTGTGTCAAAATTAAATATATATTCTTTTCCAACCAAGAAGAAGAAAGATCTTTTGATACTGTAGGCCTTGCAAATATTATGCAGTGAGCAACTACCAAAATCCACAGATTCAGTTGCATGGCTTACCCAGTCAAACAGAAACTAAAGATGCAAATGTTAACTAACAAAGGTGGACATAGAACTTTAATCATCATGCTGAAGCATATATTAAACAATAATAACAAAAGGAACAATAGAAGAGATGGTGTCTATCACAATAGTACCTGTCACTAATGATTTAGATCACGTGAAAGAATAGCTAATTATGGTATTTCTGTCCTTTCAGAATAATCCATGACCTAAAATTAGGCAATAAAGAATGTGCTATTCTACTGAATTAATAGCAGAACATGTTCTCAAGAGCCTCACATATTGGTGTTTCTAGGGTGGTTATTGTTTTTGGTTTTGATTAGTGATGGAAATAATAGTGTTAGCCAACAATGTTGCAGCCTAAGATACGGCCGTGGCCATCAAATAGGAGATTCAAAAACTCACCAAGCCTTCCAAATTGCTACAAGCTACATTTCGAAAGAATGGTAACTTTTAAAACCTATACAATTGCGTATTTGTGGTGTAGACAATCATCTTATTTTGAAGCAAGCACTCTGCCATTTAACTGACCTCAGTAACTTGCCAAGTAACAACATGTTCAGTGTGAATTCATGGAGATAAGCCTTTTAAATTTATATCAATGTGTTAAATTTATTACATACATGTATTTAAGAAAAATGTAGAAGAATACACTTAAGAAATCAGGACTATATGATGTAGAATTTCTAATGAAAATGGAGGACAAAATATTCTTACCGATACAGTTGTTCCATTAACACAAGCAATGCAATCTGATGATTTAAGACTAATGTAGACAACCTGATTGATAAGTTAGCTCGCTCATGCAATTGTTGTCCATGACCATAAGGTCCACCTATACAAAACGATAATCTAGAAGCACCCTACAAAAACAAAAAAGGAAAAAGAAGAGAATCCATGTGTTATCAACTGAAAAACCATATAAATGCCTAGTTCAAGTTACATACAGTTGGAAATCAAATTTGTTGTTTAGGTGCTAGAGTACGAGTCAAAGCATCATGTTTTGGAATGCATCAATACCTATATATGTAATATCAGAGCAACAATAGGAGAAGAAAAGAGCCATGGACTGCTCAGATTTTGAAAAGGATTATTAAAATGGCCACAAGTAGAAGCACCACTACATTTTTTTTTTGGCCTTTTTCACCAGCTCAAGAATGAGAGAATGTCTCCAAGGAATAACGACCACTCAATAGTCTATTATGTCATGCTTAAAATCTATAAGTCAGAGGCATTGCATCTTGGATAAAATTCAGGTTGGTAATGTATGACTGAATGCGAGAAAGAAAGTAAATGTGAAAAGTTTCCCCCATCACAACCTTGAGGATATTGTATAAAAATCAAAGAAATGTGCCCCACACAGAATCAAAAGAGATCTGGTAACACATCTATGTCATAAGTTAATGCTATGCAACTTCATAGCTTAAGTTGATGTTCTCAAGTGAACTTTAGACTCAACAAACCACATAAAGATTCAATTAAAACACACCAGAAGAAATGGGTCCCTTCCAAGGCCTGGACCAACAACAAGGCAGTCGAATCTTTCCATCCACTTATCGACCTCAGCAAGAATCTTGCCGGATATAGATAGCTTGTCCTCATCCCTGAAAACATTCTTTTAAGAAAATCATTATCCTACACAATGAAAAAGTTTGCAGGTTCCAAGGGAGAAGCAGACTTGAATATAAAAGTGCAAATACTCGCCTAACACTGTAGGATTCTTCTAGAATAGGATGCACAATCAATTCAGGACTGTAGCTTTTTATGAATGGAGCGACATCTTTTGTACAGAAAACATGAGACAAATCAGCAACCTGTAAGGAAAGAAGGTAACTAAAACCATTCAACTGATAGATCCTTAATAAATAAAAATGACAAAGCCCTTTGAGAAAAAAAAAAAAAGAAATGGAATTTTAATAGGTTGTATGCTTGAATTGAAACTAGCTAGAGATAAAGAAAAAATCAAGAAAAATAAGGCAGAGCACTAACAATTTTTAAAGCAGAAATAGCCGCAAAATATGGAGCACCTATGTATTCACGACACCCGCCAATAACAACTATCTTTCCTAATAGGACACGAAGAGTGATTGAAGGGATGAAAAAACAACCAAAAAATAAAAAATAACCCAAATATCAGAGCACATCAAGGATTCTAAGATCTACAAATAAATAAAAAATATAATGCAAAAATATAGAGCAAAAATTATGGGACACTGACAACGCGAGAGAGCGAGAGAGAAACTAGGGTTTCAGCACTTAACAGTCCAAAACTCAAACCCATGACAGAAAATATCAAAATTTCCCTCACCTGGTTGCGAAATGGGACACTGACGACATGAGAGAGCGAGAGAGATGGAGATGACCCATGATAGAAAACCCCCTTCAATATAAAACCAAAAGACCAGAAAACAGAGAACAAACCTTGGGCTCTTGAGAGGGAAGAATCAAAGATAGGGCTTCGGAGAGGTTGGGATTGAGAGAGGGATGACGCTAGGGTTTCGGAATGACTGGGAGAAAGCTTTCGGCGCAGAGATAAGAGAGCTAGAGAGAGAGAGTAAGAACAGAAACTAAAATAATCGAGTGAGTCCTTTTAGGGGAAAAATAAAATCCGGGTACCGGGTTTTAAACCCGGGTTTCAGATTTAAAATCCGTTACCCGGACCGGGTTTAGCCGGTTTTCATGATACGGGTTTAGGCCCAGTTTCAATTCGGGCCGAAAACCTCATCCGGAAACCCAGTTATCCGGGTTCCGGTCTGGATGAACAGTCCTAATACAGATGATGAAGTAGAGGCTAAGGATACGGCTCGGCCAAAGGAGTGATTGGGGATCAGTTTCTCGTGTATTGCGATTTGTCTCCCACTTCATTGTATTATATTTTATCGGATTATTGTATAAATTTTTAAGTTACTTTTATTTTGGTATGCGTGTATTTAAATTTCTGGTACTTAGTTGGCTAACTTTTCATCATTCGCTCGACTTTTGTTATACACATTTTGCATGTTGCACACACTTGAGCAGTTATCATTGGGGTGCGTGACCTAAGTTGTCATCATCCTGATGTCACGACTCCTGCGTGTCCGTACGTGGGAGTTGGGGCGTCATAGTTGGTATCAGAGCAGTTCGGCTCTGTGTAAAACCAAATGTGCCGTAGATGCAATACCAGAAAATTTTAAAGGTTTAATTTGAAATTATTTTATCTATTTAATTTGGATTAATTTTATTTTATTTTATGTGATTTTATCTTTTTAAATTGAAATTATGTTATTTTATTTATGGAATTTATTTTATTTCGTTTTAATTTATTTTCTTTTGTTTTGTCCAGAGTTGGAAAGTGGGTTAAAGGTTAAGCTATGGCAAGAAGATGGTACAACTGAGAATGCCATTGTTAGGTATAAATATTTAGTGTAGTAGGCTTGAACTTTTATCGACATGGGTTGCTTTTATAATATCGAGGCATGAAGGGAACGGCATGGTTAGAGTGATCTCTTTGGGGATGAGGATAATTGAGGTCTTAGGTTCCATGGAGTTTATGAAATAGTCTATAGAATAGGAGGTTGTAAGTTCAACGAGATTCAAGGATTAATTTATGAGAATTTCAGCAAAGGTTTAAGGTTTTGTAGACTTTAGGAAATGATTTGTTATCATTTAATGTTTTAGATTTCAAAAGCTTTGGGAGTTGATTGTTTTATTATTGGATATATGTTCATTGATTTTACAGATTTTGAAAAGTGAATCTAATATAGTTTATAATTTTAGAATTGTAGACTTGACGAACTGTTTTATAATGAGATTGGAGTTTTTTAGATCTGTAGGCTTGGTATACTAGCTTGAATTATTTTGGAGATTGATTAGGTTGTAACCATTAAAATAGGGTTGATCAGGATTGAAGGTATTGATTTAGTTCTTGTATTTCTCTTAGGACTGAAGATGTGGATCGAATTCAGGAAATAATTGTTATTAGTTCGAGGTTATAGTGGTAGGTTTTAAGATTGATCTATATCAAGTTTAAGAATAATAGATGGGGTGAATTTAGGAGATGATTCTTGTTAATTTTGAGGGTACAGATCTAGATGAATGAAATGGCAGGAATGTATCACTTGTACGTTGGAGGAGTATTGGTTTTGGTTAAGGATGCACGAGATCAACGCATAATAGTTGTGAGTGTATGGATTTGGAGAGTACATGTCCTTTTTTTCATTTTGGCTTAAAAGAAGCGGTTTTGGTAGGTATTAATTTATGAGGACATAATTTTATACATGTGGCGAATTATAAGAGTGCACAGCGTAAGCATGATAGTGTGTGATAGTTGGGGGGTTCAAATTTGTGCCGATTTTGAGGAATTAGTGGTGACTTGAAATTTTAGTAGGAGATTAATCATTTGGTTGTGCAAATTATACTTATTGATGGTTAACTTTGGAAGTGGCTATTAGGTTACCAGAGGTAGAATATAATGAAAGTTTGGAAGATAAAGTATAGAAGTCAATTGAGGTTAGCACAATTTATTGTGTGAAGATAGTAATCATTAGAATTTATTGGATATTGTATTAAGATTCTTATGGAAGTGGAGATTTTGAATTACATGTTCACCCTAGGAGTATTAGATGTGATGTTTCATTGGGTGACTAGTGTGAGCATAATGGAAGTACCTATAGGAGTAGACACGAGAGAGCATTATTCATGGCTGTTTGGGAGTTTTTGATGGTATGATTTTCTCAAGCGTATTCTGAGTTGTATCTGGTAACTTGCCTTGTTATTAATATTTAACCTTGCCAATTTCGAGGACGAAATTTTTTTAAGGGTGGAGGATGCGATATCCTGTTTTTACGTGTATATTAAGTAAATAATTATTTAATTTATTTTAGTATTGATTCTCTTATTTTAAAATTTATAGGAGTTTTGTTATATTATTTTATGATATTTTAAGTTGTGAAATTTATTTCAATGTGTCTTCCTTGTTAATTATTATTGTTATATTATTTAAATTGCTATTTGTTTTAAATTATTTTATTGTTGAATTTTCTATTTTATTTTATTTAGTTACTGTGTTTTTAATTTAAGTTATTGTTTTAAAGCCTTTTTGTTGGATCAATTTTGAGACCCAAGATGAAAATATTGGATCTCAACCTTTTCCCTTCTTTTTTCTTTTTCTCTTTTTATTTTTTCTCATCTTTTTCTTTTCTCTTTTTCTTCTTTTCCTTCTTCTCTTTTTCTCCTTCTTTTTCTCCTGCTTTTCTTCCTCCAGCGCATGACCCACCTCCCCTCTCCCCCGTTCATTTTTCTCATTTCTTCCAGCGTGCCGCGCATGCCAACGTGGTTGTCACCGCTAACCCCATTTTCTTCCCCTCTGGCCGGCGAACTCCTCCACCAATTTTCAACTCCTCCCTTGCCGCCGTTAGCCCCCACGCACATCACCGAGCTGCGGCTCCCCTGAGCTCGTGCGCCGCCATCGCGCCACCATTGGCCACTAGCTTTTCACTGCACCATCATCGGCCCTCCAACCACCCAAACCACCAAACCTCAGCCCTGATCCACCACCCTTGAAAGCCCTCCATCTAATTTTTTGATTTGGGTATTTAAGCCTTCAACCTCTGCCCACGCCGTCACCCACGGCCAACCACCACCACCATTAGCTTCACCAACACCTCTAACCCCTTCCCTAGCCATCCCAAGTCTTTGTTTATCCCTATTCAAAATTGGGTATTTGAGACCCATAGCCTTAGCCCAAATTGCACTTTTACGTTGTTGTGCCGCCACCTCTAGCACCACCATGATCCTTCGAAAACTATATTTTAGCATTGTAAGTAATTTTCCAAAGAACTTTTTGAGATTTGAATATATTTTTGCACAAAAACATTTCCTGCAATCTCATTGGTTATGCCGGACTTTGAGTCCAAGGAGTATTGGGGTCGGGTTGGATTGAAGGAAGGGTTGGTTTGTGAATTGGATCATGTTGGTTATATTATATGGGGTGTTTAATGTCATGACATTCATCATTATGTTTCATGCATATTCATGGTTGTAAATGAAAATTGGGTTTTCATATGAGAGAGGATTTTTGGTATGTTTGTAATGAATGAATTGAAAGGATTGAAAGAATGAAAAAATGGACTATAGGGATGGTAGTAAGCAGAGATGGTGGTAGAGTCCGGCCTATAGTACTCTGATAAGTACCCTCGTATGGAAAGGAGCGGTAGAGATGGTGGTAAGCAGGGACGATGGTAGAGTCTCGCTTGTGATTCCCACCTACAGTGCACTTAGTAGGGATGGTGGTAGTCCCGCCTATGATTCCCACCTACAATGGGAGCTGTAGGTATGGTGGTAGTCCTGCCTGTGATTCCCGCTTACAATGCACGCGGTAGGGATGGTGGTAAGCAGGGATCATGGTAGAGTCATGTCTGTGATTCTCGCTGTGGCGCCCCCAAAATTCCCACGTACGGATACGGGGAATTCGAGGCGCCCGGATGGTGACATCACGGGTCACCATCCTAACGACGAGTGCCAAGTGTGTGCAAGCGACACATGTGCACAAGAAGATACGCAGCGGATAGCAAAGTCAAATACTAAGTACCAGAATTTTTCTTAAGTAAAATACAAAACGGTTCAAAGGTACATAATAAAATATTACATGATATAAATATTGTTTCAAACCAAACATAAAGCATGAACTCCAACTCAGATCTCCGGCGGAGCCGCATCCTCGGGCTCAGCCTCCTCCTCCTCCTCGAACACTGCATCAAAATCTACGGTACCAAAAATGGTACCGCAGGTAAGTAAAACCCAACCACCACTAGATAAAAGCATATTAAACTCAAACAACAAGTATGAATGAATGTCAATGCTCCAAAACTCATAAATCATATTTTCCACGCACGCCAAAAACCCAATTGGCTTAAAAACATAACCTTTAAAACCGAGCCTCGCCATTATCCCAGATAATGGCCCAAACCACCATTTTCCCAGAAAATGGATCACAAGACCATCGCCATTTTCCCAGAAAATGGCCCATATCCGAAAACCATGAAAACCAACCAATTATGCATGCACCATGATCTCCCCTAGGGATCATCCGCACACTCTGGCTCTGTGCCACACCGCAGGTAACGTCTACGCGTGTGACACCTACACGAGTGATGCCCAAACTCGCGCCTCCAACTCGCCGTACCTGGCCAGGCCATCCTCTAGTCCCCGCCACTAAAAGGACCACGGAGTCGACACGACAGCGTTACCGTATCGTGCGATCCGGTCGTCGCCCGGCGACAACCCAGGGGATGTCACTCAGTATTATCCACTCCCGAGTGACCAGAGGAGCTCCACCGAGATAATAACCCATCCCGGCTTGGGCTCGTGATACGCACACTCCCAAAAACCATTTACGCCAATAAAACATGATTTTATCCAATAAAATAAAATACAAGTGCATGCATCATGTAAATGCCAATTTCAATGCTCGACAAATAAATTCAACCATAGCACAACAAATCAAGCAACTCCGTCCTCCATCCATCCGACCCCCGAACTCCTCGGACTCAGTCCGGAATCAGCGAACCAACCAAATAATTTATTGAAAGAGTAAAATACATTTAAATCTAAAAGTAGAGTTTGGAAAATACTTACAGCGCTATATAGGATTTTTAGAAGGTTCGGCGCGAAGCGAACGGCGATGCGAAAGCAACGTAACAGTGCAAATGCACTGTTCCCGTGGGTCGCAAAATACCCACTTTTGACCGGGGACAAACCAAGACACCAAATTGATAGGGAATGGTCTAGAGATGTTTATGAAGCTAGTGGAAGTGAGTTTTGGCCGTGGGTGGCGGCGAAAACGCCGGTAGGGGCGGAAAAAGGGCAAATCGGAGTTGAGCTCGTGGGAGCCGCTCCGGTGACCGTTTGAGGCCGGGGATGGGTGGGTTAGGTCGGCAAGGAGTAGGGGAAGAAGTGGTGAAGAGGTGGTGGCCGGAGGTGGAGCGACGGCGGCGGATCGAGCCACAAACCGTGCGGCTTTTTGGGCGTTTTCCGGCCAAATGGCCGGCCGGTTGGGGCTGGGAGTTGGGGGGAGTGATCACCGGCCGGAGGGGAGTCGACCGGTATGGGCGGTGTCGGCCACGGCGCCGGCGAACGGCGGGCCTGGGCGGTGAAGGCCGGCGTGCGTGGGTGAGGAGAGAGAGAGGAAGAGAGACGCGGGGAGAGAGAGAGAACCGAACGGGAGAGATGAGGGAAAAAGGAAAAAGGGAAAAAAGAAAAAGGAGAAAAAGAAAAAGAAGAGGAAAAGAAAAGATGGAAGGAAATTAATGAGGTCCAGTCCTCACGTCGGAAGTCTAAAGACTGATCAGCCGAAAACGGTATAAAAACATAAAACGATTAAAATAAATTAACACTACATCAAATAAATAAATAAACACCAAAAAATATTTTAAACACATCAATAAGCTAAAATAAAATAAATAACTAGTAAAAACCAACTATTTAAATTTTTAAAACCAAAAACAAGCCAAAATAAATTAAATCACAATTTAAATCCAACAGCCAATAAAATCCATTTAAAACTCGATAATTTAAAATAAAAGCACTATAAAATATTTAATTAAATTAAAATATTCCTTCAGTGAAAATACACATAAAAGCGGGTCATCACACTCGCCTACAGTGAGTTGATAATAGGTTAATAGGTCATTTTTTTGGAAAAATGACAGGTTCGTGATTAATGGATATGTGAACCATTTTCTGAAAAAATTGTAGATTTTATGATTAGGCCGTTCTCTGGAAAAATGGCTAGTGGTTATTTTTGGGGAATGGTTTGGGCCACATGCATGTTTCATATGGTGCATGTATGTATACATGTTGGTTGCATGCATGTATTTTTATCTCTTGGGCTATTTGGTTTATTACCTGCTGAGACTCGCAATCTCATGGTATTCATACCCTACAGATACCGTAGATTTTGATGCAGATGATGAAGTAGAGCCTGAGGATGTGGCTTGCCAATGAGTGATCAGGGATCACTTTCTTGTATATTGGGATTTGTTTCCCACTTGTATTATGTGCTTTGTTGTATTATATTTTACCAGATTATATATAAATTTTTAAGGTACTTTTATTTTGATATGCGTGTATTTAAATTTCGGATACTTAGTTAGCTAACTTTTAATCATTCGCTGTGACTTTTGGTGTACACATTTTGCATCTTGCACACACTTGAGCAGTTATGTAACAGCCCGCTAATTCTTATCTCTTCACCCTTTTCTTTCTTTCTTTTCGCACATAGTAGACGGCAAGGCAATCAGTTTTGGATTCTTTTCCGACATCAATCACCATCTCTCTCGTCTCTACCCTCATCTGGAATCACGCGCATAATTTATATTTTCTTGTAAATCACGTTATTTGTTCTTCACCGACAACTGTAAAATCATGAATAGAATTATCTTAAGCGTTGTACCTCGATGGCGTTTTCCGGATCTTATCCATCGAATTTCAAAATATTAGATAAGCTTGTTTTTTTTTAAAGTAGCACAATTATAATAATTTAATGAGCTCTGAAAATATTATAATTGTGGATAATTATTTATATTAAATATTTTAATTGTTTTAAGATATTAAGAGGTTTAATTTTACGTTGGAAACTCTTATTTAAATTAAATGGTTTTATCCTCTTTGAGTGATTAAAGATACTTTATCATTTATATGATGATGAAGAAATATTATTTTATAAACCTTAGTTTATAAAATAATAATCTATCTTAATTCCTCTCAGTGTTTATTTAAGTGTTTTATGCACTTTGATTAATTAATGATACTTTATCATTTTATATAATGATGAAGAAAATATTATTTTATAAACCTTAGTTTATAAAATAATATTCTATCTTAATTCTTCTCAGTGTTGTAATTAAGTGTTTTATTAATTTAAATGATTTTATCCTCTTCGATTAATTAACGGTACTTTATCATTTTATATAATGATGAAGAAATATTATTTTATAAATTTTAGTTTATAAAATAATATTCTACCTTAATTCTTCGTAGTGTTTTATTTAAAGTGTTTTATTTAAAATAAAACATTTACGCGTTTTTAATCAGTGTTTTAACTCACCGTTGGATTATTTGAGGATCCCGAAGCGTAAGATTGAAGCGATATACCCAGGCCCCTACCCTTTTCCCTTCACTTTTTCTTTTTCTTTTTTTTCTTTTTCTCTTTTCTCTCCTTCTTCCTCACGCACGTCCAAACCGTGCTCATGTTTTCTCTCCTCCATGGCCGTTCGATTGGAGCTCCCAGCCGGCGCCACCTCCGGCCGCCGGACCCCACCTCCCTCACCGGCCTCACCCCCTCCCTCCGGCGAGCACAACCACACCGGTGGTGTGCTAAACCGGCCACTCTTTCTCTCTCTTTCTCTCTTCAAAGATATGGGTCTCTAAGGGTTTTTCACATTTTTGGACCACCATACACGGCCAAATCAGCCACCAAGCACCACCAATGGACTCACCTCATCAAGGGCTTCCTCCCCATGTCTTTCTTTTTCCCTAACTCTCACTTTTTCTCATATGGGTTTCTCAAAATACACTTCGGTTTCACCACCGTGCGCCGCCGTACACGGCCACCCATGGTGTTTCACCACCCCCAACTTGTTCCTCTCATCACCATGAACCTCCCCAAGAAATTTCATGACCAACGGAGCTTCGTAGAGCTCTCACTCTCCCGCACTCTCCAAGGCCAAAAATGGATTCAAACGGCCGATCCGTCGCCGTTAGCCGCCGTACGACCACCACTCGCCACCACAGCTCCACCACATGTTCATCTACCTCTCCCTAGCTTGCCATGAAGTTCTATGGAATTTCTCTACCTCGCGTTTCCTTCCACCGTTCGGATTTACTGTTCACGGCGTGATGCCGCTGTGCTCCGCCACCTTTGACCACCACAAGGCGACCGTGAATCTTCCAAGACCACGCCTAGCTTTTCTCAAGCCCAAACTACCACTTTATGTGGTGGGCAGCCACCGTACGCGGTGTTACCGCCACGTACGTTCCTCCGACACATGTTCGTGACGAGCAGCGAGCGACGCACGGGTTATCCCGTCGATGGTATAACCCTCTATCTCTATTTATTTTACGTTTAAAATAGTTAGTTAGTTGGTTTGTGGAGTTCGCTGCGAAGTTGTGAAGCGAAGTGTGGTTGTGAAGTGTTGGGTTTGATTGTGTAGTTTTGTGGATTGTGCTGTGAAGTATGGGCGTGATATGGATGTCGTAGTTTGATACGGCGGGTAGTGCGAAAGGAATACGCGTGGTGCGTACTCCGTGTCGCGTAGCGATGCACCGTGAGATGTGTACCGTAGAGATGTGTGTTGTGGTGTGGATGGAAGAGAGTTCACGTGAGTGTACTCTGTACTAAGTCGTGATACATCGGATGGCGTGTCACGAAGGGTTGGATGGCGTAACAGAGAAGTGTGGAGTGTATGGTGTAGCGTCGGGAAACTATATAACAGTGTCCCGAGGTAGTCGTGATGTGGCCTGTAGTCCAAGGTAACAGGTATTGCCTTGAGACTGACTTGTGACTGAGAGTATAAGGAAGTGATGGAGAGGTATCAGAGCACGCAGCGGAAGCATGATGGGTATTGTGACGTGACTCGAGCTTAGTCTTGAGCTGCGTGACGTAATAGAGGTGCATTTGTGGATGCAGTCCTCTCCTATCAAGTGTTGGGATGAACTTGTACAGAGCCGGGAAGTATGAAGAATCCTATCAACCGGGTCTGAGCAAGTTGGTGTTGAAGTTGGAGCTTGGTTATACAAGCAACGTTAACTTGAGTTATAAGTTGCTCTTAGGTGATAAAAGGGGATGAAATACAGGTGTCTCTGGCAAGACACGTGTACCGGACAGGGTTACCATATGTAATGGATAATCTGTCTTGATCATGGTTACATGGTACATGAGAGCCCAGGAATGGATGGAGAATGTTCTAAGTGAGGCGTAGTTCTATGTTTAGAATAGTTACTTATGCATTTAAATAGATGATGATGTAAGGTTATGTGTATGCATGTAGGTTGCCATCTGACAAGCACATGAATGGACTGCATGGAATGAGTATGGCATGAAGTCCAAGTAAGTATTACATTCATACTCTTTTAGAGTTTTTAAGTATAGAAAAGAAGAAAAAAAGCCGAGAGCCTTTCTATAAAAAGGAAATCGAGAAAGAAACTTAAATTTTCAAGTATATGTATGTACTGGCCTTTCCTTGGCAGCCCCTCTTTTTGTACCCAAAGTATGTACGTGTATGCATGAGCTTTAAAAGACGTAAGAATTTTTAAGAATGCAAGGATTTAAACTGTAATAAAAGAAAGAAAAGAAAACAAGATTTTCCTAAAGTAACTCTCTTTTCCAAAAATGATTCTTTTCAGACTCTTTTAAATAGTCTCTTTTTCAAATAAAAGAAAGAAAATATTTTTATCATGAAGAGACTTCTTTTAAAATGTCTTTTACAAAACAAAAGAGAGAAAATCATTTTCTTAATTAAAACCTTATGAATTGTAATAAATAGAAGAAAAGTAAGAACTGAAGAAACGTAAGAATTATAAGAACTGAAATGAAAGAATGGATTGGACTGAATGGATGATGTATGAAAATACGTAACGGCCACATGGATTGAAATGGTACCAAATGAAAAGGGGCAGATTGCAATGCCGGGTAAGTAGTACTGGTAGTGCACCCAGTGCTGCACCCTGACTGAAATGGATTCCCAAACCCGCGGCCACGGGCGGAATCAGGTCCAAAAGACCGCTAACCCCAGCACACGGGGCGTAACAATGTGCTATGGGCCGCATGAAAGTGAAAAGAAAAGAAGGTATGTATGTTAAGAAATGAACGCATGTATGCATGGATGTATGTATGTAAAAAGAACGAATGCATGAAAATGTTCTTTAAGAAATGAAAGCAGAGAAGAGGGGGGAACTGTTTTAAAGAAGTAAGCACATTTTAAAAGAAGAAAACCCTCACCTCGCAACGTTTGAAAAGAAAAGAAAGACGTATGCATGCTATGTACGATATGTATGTACGGAAATGACGAATGCATGACTGAAAATCTATGTTGTTATATTTTTTGACTGTATGAAGTAATGCTTACGAGTCATCGACTCATTTTAGTTTTTATGTATGCCCTCCCAGGCACAAGATGAGCATGACAGGTCAGGACGGACACAGCCAAAGGGGAAAGAGCACGAAGGCCTAGGCAAAATCTTTTTATATGAAAACTTAAATTATAAAAGTTAATGTTTTCCGCTAAGTCTTTAATAAAGAAAAAAAAATGAAATTTTTATAACATGGAAGTTTTTTGTATCCTGGCATGAATGGAAAAGAATAGAAAATGAATAGTAATTCCCGTCGATTTTGTTTTATAAAAAAAAAAAAAAATCGATATGAGAAGGACCCACCATAAGGACGGGATATTAGAAGTTATCATTGGGGTGCCTGACCCAGGTTGTCATCATCCCGAAGTCACGACTCCTATGTGTCCATAGGTGGGAGTTGGGGCGTCACAGTATTGTTTATAAATTATCTTGTTCTGGCACTGCCAAACAAAATGCTCTAGCTGAACAGCGACATCGCCATATAGTTGAGACTGCACTTGCTCTCATGGCCCGTTCTTCTCTTGCTACTAAATTTTAGACTACTGCTTTTCAAACTGCAATTTTTCTCATTAATCAATTGCCAACTTCAGTTATTAAGGGTAACACACCATTTAAATTGGTATTTCATTCCACTCCACCTTACAACTCCTTACGATTTTTTGATTGCATGTGTTACCCACTTCTCACTCCCTTTGGTAAGACCAACCAATTTAAATCCCTAGGTTCCTAGTGATGGAAATTTCTAGGGGATACTAAAAACTTTTTCCTCTCCCAAGTAAACACCTCGCATGCCAAAATCTTAATTAGGGTTTTTCCTTAACCCCTAGGCCCTTAGTGGCCGAAATCTCCTATAGGCCTTGTGGGGCTTTCTTGTGGGCTTCCATACCTAATGCTCCCATATCCGAATAAATATTTCTAGGCATACTCTATCACCTTGCAAGGTCCAATAACTATTCATAAAATGCTAATAAAAAATATGAACGAAATTTGGCAAAGTCCGGGATATCACAAATAGCTTACACGAGGTAACAAAGCTCACTTGGTTTAACTTCATCTCCTACATACACTCACTCTCTTATTATTATTCTGATTTTGACATCGGAGTGTCCTCGAGTCAATTAATGCTACCCCTTTGTTAGTTACATGTCACTTGTTTGGTTGGTAGTGTAAAACACGTTCTTAACACTAACATTTTCCTTTTCCTTTTATTTTTTATTGCATTTTAAACTACGCACCAAAGCACACCACACGGCCGGCATCTAGATTAATAGCTAGGACGTAGTGTTGGATATTTTTATAATATTAATAAACTAATTGACTTGGCCGACAAATGACGAAATATCGATAAATATTAGGTTATGGGTGATGAATAAAGACAAGTACCAATCTTGAAAGGTTGTGGCTATTTGTAATTAATATTATTACTAGTAATTAATGATCGATTAAGAGATCTCTAACTAAACATAAACAAGCAGCTCGTCATATATTCTATCTACATGGCTAATAAATTAAGAATGATCATTTCTAGGCTAAAACAATAGAGTAATGTTAGGTTTGTACAAGGAATTTCATAAAACTTATCTATTTAAAATTTATTCAAAATTGACGGTTTCTTATGCACCAAAGAATATTGAAAATGAAAATGTTAAAGTAGTCCTTGATTTTGTTCCTTTAATTTAACAGCTTGTGTGTTTTAATTTTTTTTAATAATTTTTTTAATTATTAAAAAAGTGACTACTAGTGAATATGTCTATTTTTAAAAGGGAAACATATTTAAATATAGTTAAAAAATATTATAAAAAAAATTAAAACACATAAAAAATCATGCCCAAATATACATAGATATATACCACACGGCCCTAACATTCTCCTATTGAAAAAGGGAAATGATATTTCCATTGGGTACTTCATAATTAAGAAAGTGTTTTTTAATAATGTTGTGAATTTAGCTATAGCATTCACTTTTGATTAGATGAATCCACATTGGACTAGTCATCTTAAAATAAAAATAAAAATATAATATTATATATTTTAATAATATTTAACAAATTTTTTTTTTTTTTTGCAAATACACTTAATATATTCTCTAGATCTGCATGCTTTGTATTTGCCTTTGTAGAAATAATGCATCTACTCTATCAATATTCGCAATCAGTAGAATAAATAAAAAAATTCTACCAGTGCATGCCCTACATGTTTCTACCTTTCAAAGTTCCAAAAGTCAAAGTAGTATTGAATAAATTTTAACAACACAATCCATATCAATACCAACACAATCCACAAAAATACCAACACAGTCCATACAAATGCCAATACAGTCTACCAAATACCAACACAATCTATATAAATACCAATATAGTCCCCAAAAATACCAACATAATCCATACAAATTACCAATACAGTCCACAAAATTCCAACACAATCCATACAAATACTAATATAGTCTACAAAATATCAACACAGTCCATATAAATGCCAATACAGTTCACAAAAATACCAACACAGTCCATACAAATTACCAATACAGTCCAGAAAATACTAACACAGTACATATAAATACCACCTTCAGCATGTTCAAGTATGCAACGGGAATCACCAACAGATGCAATTGTTATGACCCATCCTTCTATTATTACAAAGGTGACAGTTGTTCCTTATCTATGTGCTGAGGTAACCATAACAAATGCATCAATAGCATGCATGGACTTAATTATAGTACAAGAAAATGAAATAGAGATTATAGGTAGAGACATAAAGCTACATAGCAAACTGTCCAACACACTAACCTTTACAAGAAGCCTACAAAATATGTCCATCAAATAGCTACAAAACATGGTTTAGTAAGAGTAGCCTACAAAATATGAAGGGGACTGTGAAGGAACAAATACTACAATATAACATAGATAAAATGTAGGCACCAGTACTCCAATGGTTTTCTAGCTCATAGATAACTAATATAGTAGTAAAAAGGCACAAATATACCAAAACTAAACCAAAAACCACAAATCAGCAAAAAAAATAAAAAATAAAAAATGGAATGCACTTAATGGAATGTAGCAACCATTTTTAATGACATTATTTTCCATGTTTCCCGCAACCATTTTTAATGTATAAGTTTAGGGCCTCTAATATTAAGTTTATGCCACTTCATCAATCTTAATTCCATTCAAACTGCTAAAAGATCATGAATTGACATCCTATTACAACTCTAATTTGTGGTAAAAATTACATTACCAAACAAATTAAACATGAAGCAATGATTAAATATTCGATGCAAAAAACATGATTCAGACTCATAGGTGATAGTCAAATGTGGTTAAGATAATAACATTCAAGACCCAATTCAACAAACAACACCTCCTACCTTAGAACAGACATGAAAGATTAGCCAATGTATATACTAACCTAGCTAGCTGATCTAAATAGACATCGAGAATGCTGAAAATGCCTCACAAACCAAACACATTAGCCTACAGTTAAAATCGCTGTTTGAAAATCAACTATAGGTTCAGAAACATACCATAGATACCTAATGATTCGTTTCATTCATTCTAGGAAATACTCTATGCAGAACTTATGTGAGGCAAATACCAACCAAAGAATATTAAATATTAGATTTGCAAACAAAAATAATAAAGTTGACATTGATATGAACAAGGGTATACACTTATGAATAAAAGATAAACACAATTTCTGAATTTTATCAACGAGAAGAAGGCAACAAAATAAGGAACAAATATCATCTGAAATTTAAGTTTCTTATAATCACCTCTCCAAATCATTACCCCAGACCTCACTTCTAACAATTTTACAGACCCTTAAACATACCTTCTCCACTGAATTATCCACTGACCTAGATGCATATACATCCCTCAATTTCTCAACATCACTTCTGAATCCATCTTTTTCATAGCCTCAACCAAATCACAAAACTCCTTAACAAATCCATTATTACCAAGAATGCCCAGCATTAAATTAAAAGATTTAGAGCTGAACCTTTCACTCTCACTCTCCAAAATCGAATCGAAAAGCCTCTTCGCTGCACCAGGGCTCGATTCGAGCTTCCGTAAAACCCCCAATACCAATTCATGACTAACCACAACCTCACTCAGCGCCAAATCTTTCTTAATCTTATCAAAACCCTTGTCACTTGCAAAAATGAGAGAAGTGGGAGTACATCAAAATCGGATCAAAAAATGAGAGAAGGGGGAGAGGAGAGACTCTTAGCAAAATGCACAGAGAAGAGGATCTGGAAGACTTACCGGTTGGCCTGGAAGAAGATGGGGAAGAAGACGACTGATGGAGAGAAGAGAGATGAATGAGGAAGCTTGCGGGTTGAAGAAGAGCGAGGGAGAGAAGAGCGTGAGGTTGCTTGCGGGTTGAAGAAAGAGAAAAGAACGAGGGAAAGAGATAGCGGTTACCGATTGATGAAATAATAAAATATACTTATCCAGGGAAAACAGTAGCTCACCAGGTATGGTGAGCGGCTAAGACTTACAGTAGTTGAAGTCTTAAATTTTGTTGAATGGCCAGTCCAATGCAAAAGAAAATAATGAAAAGAGTCTAAATTTTGGACTTGCATTGAGCAATGGCCTTGCCATTGCCAATGCTCTAACTAGCTCCCAAGGAAGAAATTTGCTAAAATAGGAAAAGGACTCTAAACTAAAGAAACTAAAACATTTAGAAATACTATTTTTAATAAATTAAATAAAAATCTATTAACCCTATAATTAAGAAAAAAAACACTTAAAATTGTAATTAGTGTATAATTACATAATTAAAAAAAGTAAAAATTTATAGTATTTATGTTCAACATAATATATAGTTTATTATACTATTGTATCAAAATAAATAAAAACAAATTAAGCTTCTAATTAATCTTTGCCCTATGCCTCAATTTTGATATATCACTACAACAAAAAATATTTTTTGGGACGATTTTTCTTTGGGGCGAGTTGGAAATCGTCCCAAAAAGTGAGATTTAGGAACGAAATTCAAATTTCATTCCAAAAAAATGACGGAATGGTTAGACCGTTCGAATGAATTTGAACGCTCTAGTTAGGGACGAATTATTTTGTCCCAAATAAGTTAACCGTTCGAACATTAATCATTCACCATTCAAACGTTTAAATTTGATCGTTCGAACGTAATTTTGGCGTGTTAAGTAAATTTTTTTGGAGGAAAATTGATACACCGTTTGAACGTTACAATTTAAACGTTCGAATGATGCATATGCACTGTTCAAACATGATTTGAAGGGGTCAAACGGTGACTCGAACAAGCAAACTCTGCAAGCTAGCTCTGATCTTCTTAATTCTTAACTAGCTTTTCTTCTTGCAGTATGAAATGAGTGTCGGGTCGTACGTATTTTGATCTATTTGTTTCTTTCTTCATTTATTTTGTTGTCTAAGGTTGTGTATGTCTTTCAATCTTCGAGCGAGCTGCATGCTAGGAAAGCTCATGCATGGGTTTTTTTTTTCTTTTCTTTTTCAGTAACTATACATACATTCATTTTGTATGTTATATATATATATATACAAAAATTCTATGTATAGTCACTTTTGTGTGCTTCTTGTGCATATTACTAATGTGGTTCATTGCATCATTTTTTTAATATAAAATAATTACTTTAGTCAATTATATCAGTGGAGTGTGTAAAAAGTATGCAAAAGTGACTATATATAACAAAACTCATACATATATATATATATATATTTATCTATATATATACACACAATCTTAAAGTTAATTTCATAATAGCTTTATAGATAAGTACTTGATGCATAGCTATTATCTAAACAATATTATCTCATATCGATCAGAGAACTTTTGAGTACAAATTTTTCTAATTTACCATACTAATTATTAAGTTGTAAGTTTTGTTAATTCTAATTAACAATAATACCCTTATAAATATCCTACCAGATACAAACTTATAAAAGTCTCTTCATTCATTACTAATTAAGAAGCATAAATACTCAATGATTTATGAGTATTTAAGCATGGGGGGCATTCTCACCGGTTCCCGAGCTTTTCTTTCTAGTTGTAGGTCGTCAGAGCATACCGCAGGCATACTGAAAATTATATCAATAGTAGATATCCATATTATATAGCATACATGGGGTGTTTGATGGGCAATATTTATTATCATATATAAACATTTCTTACATGATGCCTTAATAGTCTAGATGGCTTGGCTTATTATGATAATTCAATATAAAAATAATCGAAACATCTCATAAAGTCAAAGAAGGACACATAACAATATATGGAAGACTCCATTCTTCGTAAAGAAAATTTGAGCATAAATTAAGGGAAACTACGTCTTCCTTTTATTTTCTTGCTCAATCATTTTCTTTTATTGCCAGCAAGAATATAAGCATGAGATATCTGAGAATCTCTTTTCAGATTTTTTTTTTGTCTCTATTTTAGCAATAAAAACTAAAGCTGCTAGAGTACTGATCTGCCGTACGATGTCGTCCTATACCATGAATCGAGTCATGAGCTAGCCTTGTGAAACTCTATAACATGAACCGACCCATGAGGCATTGGGAAGACCTTCATTTTAGTAAACCCTGCAGCTTTTGCTAGATGCTCAAATTTAGCGTGTGTTCACTGCTTGCCTCACTACAACAGATATGGCCCTTTCCCGAGAGGAACTTTGTCCAAATTACTCATAATTCATGCCAGAAATATATTATTCTGGCATATTTAGATCCGAGCAAAGTCACCAGCAATAACTGGCCCAAGATGCTATTAGTTCTAGCGAGACTTTGCAATATCCGAAATTATGGCTCGTTTCTGGCATGACCGAATCGTTAGAAAAGCTAAGTTTCTCCCAGCAATTTATCACCAGAAATATTATATTCTAATATGTTAGTGCGTTGGAAACTAGTATTTCCAAGGAATATAACCAGCCGGAAATCATTATTTCCTGCGACATAGGGTCATCCCAGATAAGTTTTTCTGGTAATTTTATCTTCATGGAATATTAATTCCCGCATTAGAAAGTTACTGGAAATGTATATTTCCCGTGTTACGTTTGTCACAAGAGAAGATCATTTGGGACAAACTAATTCATCGGAAATAGGATATACTTATATATGTACTGGTAACAAAAGCTGATACTTAGTAATGAAAGCAACTCTTTTATCCATAGTGGCAGTTTGCCAGAATAACTCAATTTAGACATAAATTGTTCTTCACAGATATTGGTAAATACCTAGGGAAAACCATTTGTCCCAAATAATGCAATTCTGGCTAGCACATATTGTCCCAAATCAAGGTTCTACCCATTTCAAAAAATCGTTTTCTGGAGACGAATAATAATAGGGGTAAAGGTATTATTATTATTTATTTATTTTTGCAACATTCTTATTTGTTGTAAGATTAATGTTGATCGAATTAATGACATTTGAATTCTATTGTAGTGATTTCTTACATTGTTGAGAAATTAGACATCAATTCAATAATACATTAATATTTCAGAGGTACTTAGTTTGCAGTGCAAATGTTGGAATCCTGAGATTCAACATCTATGTTAACAATTTGCATTAATGCTAGTCGGTAACTTGCCCAAACAACATAGTAGTACCTCAACATGAATGCCCAAAACCAAGATGCCATATACGCAGTCAATATATATCAACATGCATATATATATATATATTCTAACATATGGTCTATTGGGATTTAGCATGTCACCAGCATGCATATATTTACAAAACATCTGAATATCGGAAAATGGCATAGATACACAAAATATAATGCATGTATTTTATCCAACCACACTTGTGTAAACCATATATATGCATACAAGGTAATGTAGTTCATTCCCAATCTTTGCTGGAGCATTCTTCTTAAGCTGCATGCATGGAGCTTTATTTTCACCCTTGGGAGCTTGTGCTTGAACATTTGAGAACTGCAAATGTAACATAGAAAAGTTCTTCAGATATCATTGTAAAATGTTATGGTCAAATGCAATTTGACAACCATAATATAAGCAAGATATCACATTATCTTTTTTAACCATGTCCTATTACCCAGGGACATCCCAGGACACTCAACCCTTTAGTGCTTGGGTGGCAATTAAACTGCACTTACAGTCTTGGCCTTTTGTGTGAAAGCAACCTATTTTTTGTGAAAGTATGTTATCTAGCACAATGGATATAAACAGATTGAGTATTGCATATTCTGCTATCAGAATTTGGGGTACATCGGTTATGTAGATGTGTACCAACTTAATGCAATATTCTTGTAACCTCTTATACAATAAATCACATATTAGAGTGACTTCACCTAGGCTATCAATGTTTTGTATTAACTACAATATTCTAGGTTTGAAACACATATTAAAAATATGTCTTAACCTATCACACATAGTTACATAGTCAAGCCTGTCTCTTTATCTAACAACAGTGACATTCCCCATCATTTTATGATTGCTGACCTATTATTCTACTATCAAATTGCAACTACTCCAACAGATTTTCTAACTACAAGTGAAAGAGTCTATATAAGCATCTGGATGTATTTCTAACATTTTATATCTTCAATAGACCATGCAAGTAACACACTAGTGCTAACCACATTTATTGGCCGTTGAATGCATTAAGTAATAACCAGCAAGCTATGAAATGGTATAACACATACCTATACCCTGCTCTAAAGGCTATGGGCTGGCATCTTTGACACTTCTCTTTAGGGAAAATAAACAAAAGTACACATCCATCACTACTGGTATAATTGTCCTAGCATCTTCATTACCACTCCAAAACCAAGCACTCATAAAATATCATTCAAAAGGATGCTTCATGCATTTTCTATGCTACTCCAGAAAAGGCTCAAAATACCATCAAAAAATTCATTCCTAGATTTGAAGGGGAGGATGCCTACGCATCTCCTGGAGTCTCCCGTTGAGACTCCCTTTGGGACTCTAATTCTGTAACATGTTCATTAAGCCTATCACACTCTAAAAAACAAGCATTCATCTTTTCCAAATCAATCATAAATGTCTCAAATTTCTTCTTGAACAACTCTGCCTCTGCCTTCTTCTTCTCATTCTCCTCTCTAAGATGTTCAAACTCCCTATTGGATAGCAAGGATTGAGATGGTTCAGGTATAACTAAGTATCCTAAACCTCTACTGTAGCCCGATCGGGACCCCAACACCTCCTCAAACACTGCATTGGCATTCTCATCATTGTTATCTTCTAGTTCCATCTCATTCAACCGCTCAAGCATCATATTCTACATTAGACACAAATCATAAATTAGTGTTTGAGAACTAAGCAATTATTGTCCTGAAAAATATCTAAAAAAGTCTAGTATAGATAGCCATTATAACTCACATAGTTGTGCTCAGCAGCTTTAGTAATAAATCTACCCTTCTTTGTAGACCAATGCACCTCTTTATAGAAAGCAACATGATCTGGAGCTTGTTCCCACTTCATTTATTTAACATCAGTTTAATAAGTAAAATTTTATGAGTCGGGAAGAATAACAAAAATATAATTAAGGTGCTTGTATAACTTCACCTTTTCCTCCATTAGCCTAGCAAATGACTTCCTACCACCTGTGTGATTTATCCTTTGATTTTTCCTATTACTTTTGTTCCGCCTTGATAGGTTCTATCATTGACACAATGTAATTAATCCAGCATCCAAGTACAAAATTATGAAGCAGCTAATAAACTGTAAAGACTGAGAGTTGGGAAGTTGTTACCTTAAATTCCTCACTCCCCCATCTCTCACATAAAGTTTCCCACACAGCTTTGTCCACCATCTTTGTCCCTCCAGAAATGGCTGCCTCATGTGTTTCGTACTCTAGGTATTTGCAGTGTAATAGGTAGTGAAAATCATTATATTTCTGAGCAAGTGCCATTGCCACTATCTCTCGATGGTTGCTTTTAGACCAATCCAATTCAAAATCAGCCTAAGTATCAAATAGTTAGTGTCACTGAAAAATAAATATTTAAACTCTCAATCAAAATTTGCTTCCATCATATGCCATAATGAGTACCCTGACACGATCTGTTAGCTCTTCCTTGTTCAGTTTATCAACACGAGTCTAGCTTGCATGACGCATGTCGGCATACAATTTCACAATCCATGTCACGCGTGTTGAAAATATTGTCGCATTTTGACATGATACTCCTCTTTGCCCATCCTTAATCTCCACCGCTACTTTCCCAAACTTTCAAATGCGATCAAATTCGGTGTACCTTGCTGGTCCCCTTCCACTCTTTCGAGTGGGAGGAGCTTGCACAATGAAACCAGGAAACATTATTTATCACCTTATTACCACTTGCAAACTGACCATGTACTTATTCTATTTAATAGACAGTTGGTACAATTCTAAAACACTTTTATTAATAATGTTATGATACCGTCAACTAGCGCGTTAGCAATTTCAGCCTCATTCACAGGAATTGTGTCCTTCTTTGGTGCGACACTTGGGCCTTGAGTGGATGCATCTGAAAATGAAACAGATGCGTCCCTAAGAATGCGTGCTCGAGTCTGTGCCCCTTGGCCTCTACCATGTACTGATGTGCAATTGCCAGCATGTCCACCACATGCATTCTTTATTCCTCTCATTGTAGCTACATCATATAATAAATTGCTAATATCAATTTTGATGCATATCTACAATGAAAGGCCATATTGGATATTTCCATAAACAAAATGAACCATATATATGATATGGGTAATGATACACTTACCACTATTTTACCACCACTTTACCACTTGTAATGTATTTTTTTTTTCTTTATTTTCTTTTAAGTATTTTTTTAATATACTTGATCATTAAGAAAAAATTTAAAACATATACAATTTGATGAATAATCACTTTCTTAATCATTAAGTAAAAGATAATTTTAAAAAAAATTAAAAAATTAAAAAAAGTGGTAAAGTGGTGGTAGAATAGTGGTAAGGCTATCATTATTCATATGATATACCATACACCAAGAGACTGGACTAAAGTTATGCTATATATATAACTTTAATGGACACTACAGATAAGGATATACATGAAACTATTATTATATATATACACACTAGAGATTATTGTAGAGAAAACGTACACTAGGAAAAATAGAAAATCCCTTGAAACTGTAGTCTTTCCATATCATCACATACATACTTTATTTAGTAACTATCATTGCAGTGGAATATTTAGTGACCATCAACATTTGTAGTAGTTGTGAATATCCTGGCTATAGTTGAAATATAACTTCATCCATGGTACAGATTTCCAACATGTGAATGCATAGGCCTTATAAATACATACTCTATTCTCAGCAAATGCCTAGTAAATGCCATGTATTTAAAAAACAACCATATTTTTTTTACAATGATGGTCATAGGGACCAGATAACCATGGGTGTCTATTAATTAGATATTTGCACATTTCTAGATAATACAAACTTAGTCTTTTACAAATAAGCATATCAGGAAATGGAACAAGTTATAATATCTGGAGCTATCCTTTGACCTAAGTAGCATATTTGGCAAAAAGATGATACATAACTTCCAAAGATAATTATATATACAGCCTGCACACAGAACTGAAGTTGAAATGAAAGCAAGGGAATGAACCTAACAGAAATACTCCATATACTTGTAGCTAAGGGAAATAACAAATGTGTAAGTGTACAAAATTTGTTATCGCACAAATGACAACAAATTTACACCAACTCCCCACCATATTCAGGCACAAAAACAACCTCTGTTCTTGCTTTTTTTTGAAACTTTGAAAGCTTATGAAGTAGATGTAGTCAGTTTATAGAAAGAACATTTTCCAGTTTGCATGTAAAGAGTAAAAGGTAAGGAGGACTCACACATGTTTGTTCGCAGCGTGAAGGCTTTGATTTAACTGAATAGCAAGTCCTTGCTGTTGCAATGTAGGTGTTGAGTTTCCCAGTGGACAGAAACTGGCGTCTACTTGTTACATTTAAAATTCAGCTTCCTCCATTGGTAATGGGCATTAGAGGGCAGCTTATATATCTCTTCTCAACCCAGGAACGTAACCATGATTTACAAAAATCTCTTTAAACCAGGATGTTAACCAGGAAGTATACCAAACTCAACCACTTTCTGACATGACTCCTTGATAAAGGTGCCCAAATATTTAACTTTCCCACGTATTGTAGGAAACTTACTACGCAATGACCTGCCTTCAGATTTTGGCTCTTATACATTACTTTTTTTTCCCATCATGTATAGAGCTTGCTGCACGTGAGTAAGATTGTTCATCTGGGTTCCAACCCGGAAATCCGGGTACACCCGGACCGGAACCCGGGTCTCAAATCCGGGCCGGAACCCAACCCGGGTTAAGCCGGATCAGACCCGGTCCGAAACACGGATGTATCCGGATTTTAAAAAACCCGGATTCCGGTTTCCGGGTTCAACCCAGATTTTTTTTTTGTTTATTTACAAAAACTTATATTTACCTGTTTTATTAAATTTCTTTTAAAAGCATTTTTTATTTTTATCTTAAAGCCTATATTCTATTACAAATTTTTCAAGAAGAAATGGTTAAAAAGCATATTCTTTTATATATAAAACTAATTATTATTTTTAACTAAATGTATCTGAAAAAAATAAATTTAATTTTGATCATGTAAATGCATGCAAAAAAATAAAAATGCAATCACTACATATTATATTATTTGTTATTTGTACATTACATTACAAAACACAATTACAATATATGAAATTACATATAAAAAATTGATTACATTCAGTCACCAATATATATTACATAATATGTCTGCTTCATGCAATCAATGCATTCTTCCAGCCATTGTTGGTCCAAGCTTCTCTGCAAGATGTATTCAATAATGTTGGGCTGCTATATCATAGTTTCCTATAAAAGATGCAATCATAAGAAGCAAAAAATAGATTAAAATAAACTGCACCTTTATAACCAACTATTAATTGGGCATTAAAATAAACTTGGACTATGAAATCATATTACCCAAAACAAACAAAAACCAAAGATATATCGAGGAGCATAAACTGCAACATTGGCCTGTGGATTTATAAAGATTCATACTTGTTCCATGACAAAGCAAAATGGGTAAGGCAGCAGTACGCCTTGCAGCCTCATGTGAACTTTGTATTTTGCTTTTTAAGCTCCTGCATGGTTGAAATCTCTTTAGAACGTATGGCTAAATGGATGCCTACTAAGATGCATTCAGAACATGCATAAATGTTAAGGCCATAACTCATTAGTTAGATAAGGTCCATCAAGCTGATAAAGCTGGTTGTTCAGATGGTAATTCAGATTATAGAAACTGTTGGAAAGACATGATTCTACACATGGCCTGCAAATGCATTTTCTTTTGAAATACGAGTGATAAACATAACTTTCAAAGTTAAACCTGTAAAATAAAGAAATTATTTATCATGGTTAGGTGGCTATTTTAAAAATTCTTTGGCCTCAAGTACCATCATCTGGCTCTGTCGACAACAAGTTTGCAATATGTGCTGCAAAAGCATCTAAAGACTCCCAATCATTTGAACCATCTTCAGAAAGCTCGCCTGCATCAAACCCTGAGATCAATGGCATAAACAAGTCAGATGGTTGAAAGACGATAAGATATGTAGTATTATTCATACTTGAAGATATTCACTGAATACCCATTTTGTCATCCCAAAAGATATGTAGTTTCTCCTTTATGTTCACTATGTCGTTTATGGTTAGAGAGGGAATGGGCATTAAAAAACACATTCTTAATCACTAGGTAAAAAATAATAATAATACTGTCAGGACCCATTAACAGGATCCCTATCATTTTCGCCAGAAGACTAACAATGGTGTAACCACAAAACAGTAGCATCCTAACAACCGGTATCAGGACCAGATAATTTGTATGGTGATGCATTTCCACTCCAGATCTTAAAGATCTAGCAATCCTAAAATACTTTTTTTATTTTTATTTTTATAGGTAATAAGAAGCAATCCTAAAATACTTTTTTTTATTTTTATTTTTATAGCTAATGAGAAGCAATCCTAAAATACTTATCTTTACTTCCAAGTCTCCAACTGTAAGACAAGTTACAACTGAAATGAGACCTAATAACTGTTGGATCTATCAAGTAAGCAGATGCCACAAAACAAAAAGAGTTAAAGGTGAATATAAGATATTCATTCATGCCTACACTCCAGAAAAATGCCTAGCAAATTTCATGCAGAAGGAGTTCAGAATCTGCTTGTAACCCTCT
The DNA here is from genome assembly GCA_011037825.1 of Carya cathayensis. Classification (NCBI taxonomy): domain Eukaryota; kingdom Viridiplantae; phylum Streptophyta; class Magnoliopsida; order Fagales; family Juglandaceae; genus Carya; species Carya cathayensis. The sequence goes on along the minus strand of QGSO01000216.1, from coordinate 890,731 downwards.
TGGTAGATCAGTGGAGCTTTAGAATTCATCGTATATATTGAAAATAAAGCACTGAGCGCAACCAAAAGTAGCTGTGCCGAAAATGATTTAGTGTTCTCGAAATCTGTTCATTTGTACGCATCCAAATTTTAGAATCAGCATTGCCTTTGGTTACAAGTCATCCTTGAGGAAAGTGGAAGAACAATGCTATAGCATGTGGAATAGAGTCCTGGACAGAAGAACCCCAACCCAACTTGCAAAATGCTGCAAAGTTAATACTACTTTTGCAGAGGGGGGCAAAAGGAAGTATAGAAAGGGTTTGAAATAATAGTAAGACAGACTTGCAGGAACATTATTAGATCCGAATCTCTAGATGCCTAAAGGAGAAACCGATTTCTTTCTTATGCAAGTAGGGCCCGGCTGGTTAGATCGGTTTTGTTCGGGGGTCGAATGGATGAATGACGGAGTTGCTTGATTTGTGGATTTATGGTTGGTTGGTTGTGTCGTGCATTGAGATTGCATTTACATGGTGCATGCACGTGCATTTTATTTGAATTGAGAAAATCATGTTTTAATGGCGTAAATGGATTTTCGGGTGCGTGTGTACCACGACCCCAAGCCGGGATGGGGTATTATCTCGGTGGAGCTCCTCTGGTCACTTGGGAGCGTAATATACAGAGTGACGTCCCTTGAGTCGAAACTTGGCTACGAACGCGCCGGGCGGGGAACTGAGCGACAACGGGAGTGGGGGCTAGGGGATTCTTGGCTACGAATGCGCCAGTCGCGGAACTGGGCATCGCTCTATGCACCGACTCCGTGGCCCTTCGCTGGCGAGGGCTAGAGGATGCTTGGCTATGAACGCGCGGGGCGCGGAACTGGGCATCACTCGTTTAGGTGTCATACGCATGGTAGTTATCTGCAGTGTGGCACGGGAGCCAGGGTGTGTGGATGACCCCTAGGGGAAGTCATGGTGCGTACGAATTAATGGGTTATTTGGATTGAGTTGTATATGGGCCAAATGGACTTTTGGCGTGACATTTGTAAAGATCATGTTTTTGGGCCAAATGAAATTTTTGGCGTGCATGGAAAAATACAGTTTTATGGGTTTGTGCATTGGCATTCTCTCATGCATATTGTTTGAGTTTTAATACGTTTTTATCTAGTGGTGTTTGGATTTTACTTACTTGCGGCACCATTTTTGGTACCGTAGATTTTGGTGCAGGGATCGAGGAGGAGGAGGAGGCTGAGCCCGAGGATGCGGCTCCGCTGAAGTTTTGAGTTGGATTCTATGCTTTGGAGTTGGTGTTGTCCCTAAACTTTAACTCAAATTAATGAACCAAAATTTAGTGCAGTTTTACCTGCAAGTATACAGGTGTTGTAGTACCTTATAGGATCGAATCCACAGGGATTGACTTATGTGAAAAATTCTCTCAAACAAATGAAAATAAAATACTAAAAGAGATGTGTGATTGAAACTAAAATGAGATTATAGAAATAATGATTTTTATCGTGACAAAACAAAACTAAAATGATAAGCTGTATTGATATGAAAAAAAGACTAAGGTTTCGAGGATCCGTTTAATAATTTAAAATATTGTTTACGATCGAATTACTTCAATTAAACTAGAATAATGATTCCGTTTAATTGGAAGATTTAGCATTTACGATCAAAAAAATAATTACTAATAATTGAGCATTAGCGATCGATGATTAAAACACTTACAAAACTCTTTTGACTATCATAGGGATTTCTCAAGCATTCACTGTATTCGAAAAACACAATGAATTAAGATAAATATATAGATAATCGAAATTTCCAATAATAAAATCCTTCAATCAATCAAACTCGCAAAATAAATTTATCGTCGATCCGAAAACAATTTTCAAATCATTAAACTTCACCTCTAACCTTAGTATGAAAGATTTAGCCAACCATATTTATTACAAATACTATAGAAATTAAATAAACATTGTTCATGATGATATTAAAATAAAATACAATAAAACATCACAAGAAAAGTGAAGAGAAAATAAGAGTTAAAAGAAGAAAAATAAAACTCCCTCTCCGTTCCGTAAGCTCCGTTCAGCGTCTACCAAAACTCCTCCCTTTGTTCCTGTCAGCTCCCACCTGGTTTCCATAATCGTCAACGTCCAGCTCTCTCCTGTTCGTCCCAAGCTTCCCAAGAGCCAGATGAAAATCCTCTGTGTCCGTCTGAAGCCCTTTATCTCTCCGTCCAACACCCACAGCTCCTCAAAGAGCCAGCCGAAGTCTCCCAGTTAGTGCAAACGAAAAATGGCTCCTGCTGCTCTTTGTAAAAACCCACGGCTCCTCAGTCCGTCCGAAACCTTATAAAATGCCATACGAAGCTCTCTCTCAGTTCATCTCCAAAGCCTATGCATCTATCCTTCCTTTCCAAAAACCAATCAAAGTTCTAGCCCTGCAAGATGAGTAAAAAAATATACTCTACGTCCAAAACGTAACCCTTTCCGAAAAGTTAACTCAGCAGCCGTGCCTCCAGTACACCTCTCTCCCTTCTTTCACAACCCTCCTACCTACTCCCCCTCAGCCCACGTAAACTCTTCTATTTTTTTATATACTCCTTCCAGCCTTCTAAGTCTCTCTCTACAATCAAAAAGTCTATGTTTTTCCCTCTCAAAAATAGAGCAAATATGAACTCACTTCCCTTTGTTTCTTTTTGTTTTTTTTTTTTTTTTACGTACACAACTCCCCTCCTTCCGTCCGAACGTCCAGCTCTCTCCTCCTCCTCTCCACTCTTCACACAATTTAATACCTCAATTTTTTTCTCCCACACGTCTCTCTCTCCACTTAAATCCCACACATCTCTACCTCTCTTTCAACACCTACTCTTCTTATCCAATTTCTGCCCATCTCTCTCTCAACTTTCTCACGTTCAACTCCAGCCGAAATCATCACTGTCCATCCAGCAAGACGTCAAAGAATCCGTAAATATTGACAACATCACTTTTCTTCTTTCCTTTTTTGTCTTGTTTGCCGTAAAACCTCTTTGTTTGTGCATGTATATGGTTTCTGCAAGTGTTTTCTGCATGTGTAGCTGTGTAGCCGTGAAAGACTTTCTGCATGTGTAGCCGTCTTCTCCCTACCGTCCACGTAACTATCTTCATGGAAAATCTCTTCACCAAACACTTCTCTTTCTCCCCACGTCCAGCTCTATATTTTTATGTGAACTATGTTTTTTCTTCTCTGTTTTGTTTTCTTCCGTAAGTTCCGTAAACTTCTTCTGCTTTCGGCTTGCTTTCTGTTAATATTGACAATTTTGGTTCGCCGTCTAATTGCAAGAAGCCTCCACCTCACGTAAACTCTGTTTCTTTTTTTTCTTCCATTTTCTTCCGTTCTTTTGCTTTCGGCTCTTTTATTTCTTTTTGTAAGCTTCCTCCTGAATGCGTCCTGGCCAACCTCATTTGTTTTTCCTTTCCGTAATTGTACTTCCATCTGCTAGCTCCCTCTACTTTTTGGCTTTCCGTAAAAACTCTCCAACGTCAACTCTCTCAAGCCGAAAAAAAAATAAAACTCTCCCACGTCTCTTTCCTTTCAGTCCATTAAAACCAGCTGCTATCCATCTAGTTTTATTCTTCCACCTTTTCCGTAAAAATTGATTCCTTTCGGCTTGCTCTTCTCTTTCTCTTTTTATTCTCTCTCTCATTTCTTTTGCTTTCTTTGATTTAGTAAGTGCTTTTGGTCCACAATTCCAACCGTATTTCTTGTGAATTTTATTTATGCTGCAAATAAAGAAATAAAAATTACACTCGAAATAAATTAAAAAGAAAAAAAATTATTAAAAATATATTATATATGTGAGGAAATATTGTCTAATTAAATCATAGTTATAAAATTAAGCATAAACATGATATTAACCAATTAAAAATCACGACTCGTATTTATGCTTATTAACTATTTTTCCATCTAAAACCAATAATAATGTCATGAAACAGTTGAAATAAATTGATTTTAAATAGCTAAAATATGCAATTTTTCAGCTCAAACACACCCCCCAACTAGCTTTTTGCTAATCCTTGAGCAAAATAGTGAAAATTAATTGAGATGAACATTGCATAAAGCTCGAAATTCAAACGAAAACAATCAAACATAATTCTGAATTCTCACAAAAAATTGATTCGTGACTTCTCAACAACAGGAGTTGTATCCACAAGAAAAGTCTCAACAATTGTTCACATAGAATTGGGGCAAATGTCTTAGAACTCGGATATGTGTGTGTGACTAAAGCTCTGTGTGTTCCTCATTAATAAGCATGATTTATCAAAGGATTTTTCAACCTTAAGATTAATCATTATTGATTCTAACTACCTCAAAGCCTAAGGGACTAGCAGTTTTCACGCCAGCTCTGTTTTTAAAGCTTGAACACTCAACCCCCAAAGTCTTGGGTAACTGTTTCTAGCCCTTTATTTTAGGAAAACTTACACCATTTTTTTCCCTTTCCTTCTTTCTTTTTTTTTTTTTTTTTTTTTTTTTTTTTTTTGTCTTTGTCTTTCTGCTTTTGTTTGTTTTTTTTTTAATTTTTTGTCGCTTTATTGTGTACCAACTACTATGATGCGCTTCGC